>JAVCKS010010308.1:0-15792 GCA_032273685.1 Pteraster tesselatus
ATTTAACTACGAGAAAATAGCCACTCAACGAACCACTGCAGGCACTCAGAAAAAGGCTGAGACTACCTGTGACATATATATATATCCTAATGCCATTGACAAGCGTTCACTCCTTCAAACGAGTGTTTTTTGCCTTCAAACATCTTACTATTCAGGTCAGGATTGTTCTCGGGAAAGGTTTGATGAAAGTTATTTATCGTGTCGGTTTTCATACACGAATTCTGCATATTATTTAGAAGCTTGCATTGGGATCTAGGACGAAATGTGGAGCATGGCTTCCAATCCAGTCTCGGATCGTGCGTGACCGAATCTGGATTAAAGCACCGAGTATCGACATGATGGTTGCTGCCATTGTTCTCATAGTCCATAAAAGTACCTGTTCCACGTAATCTTTCACTGGCTCTGTAAGTTCTTGTGGCAAGAGGGAAACCTCCTCCTTCATTCGCAACTTGTACCTCTCCGTTAGTTCGGACAGTCTTCGATGAATTATCCCTTACGTACGGTGTGTGATGTGAGGCACTGCCGGTGTACATGTTTGGTAGACTCTTGCTGAGGTCGTACCTGCTGTCGACCTCGGGTGTGATAACTGATTTCATCTGGTCGGTGTCATAGCTGTGTGTGTAATTAGACTGAGCCGGAGGTTTCTGTGCTACGGACGCCTCAAGTCGCCGCATACAATTTAATAACTGATTATGCGTGTACTTTGGAGTGATATAGGGATTCGTGCCAGGGTATCCGGCAAACTGAACGTCGTTAATCGTTAAACCATTGGTGGTGGGGCGCGTCTTGTTGGTAGACTCGCTTCTCTGAGCGGATTCCAACTTGTACATATCCATTAAGGCAGATGTCTTGTGATGCTCCCACGGTGTGATATAGTCGTAGTCATACAGATTATCACCGTCGTAGTAGAATGGAGGTTTATTTGTGTAAATCTTGTGAAGTGTATCATAGTAGACGGGTGATTGAAGGTGTGGCGTCACGTAATTGACATTCCTCTTCAGTAATCTCAAATCGTGATAGTGTTCCTCGATTTCAGCCTGTTTCCATCTAGTTCGATTGGTAAGTTCCTCCAGTTCGTCATTTCTTCTCTTGGCTAGAACATTGAGGTAGATCTCGTCTTCAGGTTTCCCTTCATTTACATTGAGTTCCTTATTGACTTGTTGTTTAAAGTCCTCCAACTTCCTCAGCTGAAACGCTGTATTCTGGGCTGACTGAAGCTTCTTCCACTGGGCCAAGCGGCTGGGGTCTTGAACAGATTCTTGAGTTTCTGTTGGGAGGTTCTTATACTCGGGAACCTAGGAATTCAATGAGAATGCCATCATTGTATATTGTTGTTACCAGTAAACTATTATACACCAAGGTTTTTATATAGTATCTGATTGCCAGAACTTATTGCTTTATATACTCGGGTTTGTTTTTCTGCAAACGATTGGAATAATTTACTAGATAGCATTATAGTACATAATCTTCGACAACTTTTTAAAAGAGTCTAAAAAGCACATTTGACACCACCTGCGACTCCACCATGTTATACGGTACCGTAGTAACTTGTATTTGTACTGTTTTGTAATGTTGGTGACGGACCCTACTAATTTCTTTTGTTGTTGTCTTCTTCTTTACCTGGAAGTGATTTGAACGGACTAAAAAGCGTTTTTCACAACTATGCCGGGCGCCGTTGCAATTTATCCTTCAACGGTGTTGACCTCAGAGCTAGGCTAACCAAGTGTTCTCACCTGCCACGTGTAGATTACAGTATGCAAAATACAATGCCGTGAGTTTGCGCTCGCCAAAACCGTACTGCCAATAGACCCTACCTGACGTAGCCCAAAACGCCAAAAAATCGCGCGACGAGATGAATGCACGGCTTCCCCTATAGACTTCCGTACTTTCGGTACGGAATCGATGCCACGCCGGTAGCGCACGCTGCGCTACTGAATGGCAGCATTAGTAAACATTTTGGTATTTTTGTTTCGTAAAACTTACTTTTTAAAGTCAGTAAGATTTTTATCAATATTGAAAAAATAGTTAACATTTTAAACCTTTGGGGCGTAATTCGCGCTTGTGTGAAGCCGTATCGTATTCCGGTTAGGGTCTATCAGTAAGAATTCAATTAATTCCGGAGGAAAATTTACCGAAACGGAAACCGAATACACGTATCTGGCTGCATCCTTGAACCCAGACTTAATTTTACAATTAGAAACACAAGGGTACCAGACTACTAACCACAACACTTCAAATAAGAGTGAAACGTAGCCGCCGAAATTCAACCCAATGTTTTGTACATGGTCCCATCTAAGCTTGGCAGGTGAGAAACTGTGGTTAGCTCATGGGATCAACGAAAACAAAATTCTGGGCGGCTTCGGGGCTTATAAAAAACAAAATTAAAACCAAGTATCAGCGGAGCTATGGCGCAAAATGCAGTGAAATGGGCCAAGGTTCTGATCCCATGTACACAATTCTAACCAGTCTTGGGCAGTTACTCTGGTTTAGTTTGTGGTAAGTTTACAAGATTATAGGCATACATGTTTCATAATGAGTGACCAGGTTCCCTCTTATGGCTATATTCATATCGTGTTCGGATTAGTAGCCCTCACCGGTGAATATTCATCAAACCGCGTACCTTGTCCATTTCAATGTCCAGTTGGGGTGAGAATGGTACGTATTCGATACGACTATCTTTAACGACACATCGTACCGACTGGTTGGGACCGATCAGGCGGGATATACGGCCCTCCAGGGGACGAGGTGGCATGAAGGTTGGGTACGAACGTGGACGCTGGAAAAAAGAGAAAGGTGAGGAAAAGAAAGGGTAGGGTGTTTATCCTGGAATTTATTATGTTTTAATTACACACTTCAAACATGCTCCCATCTCAACGAAGACTATAGTTTCCATAATCTTGATTTATTCATGTGTGAGCGAACACCGGTAAATATCGGAGTAATTATCTGGGACGCATTCGAGCCATGAATGTTCAAATGTTGAACTTGTAAAAACAGCAAGCCGATATCACCTATCGCATCTGTAACGGAAAAGCTTTAAAGCGATCTCATTTGCTAGAAAATGTTAGGCTAATAGTTTATAATCAGAACCTCGAGGAACTTTGGTTAAATGTCTACTATTTCATTAGCAACATAAGTAAACCTTGTATATTAATGCTAGCAACAGTTTATATCAATCATAGGCAAACGGCCACGAAGCTCTATGTTCTTACTAGCTGTATGGTGTGGCGGATTATGTGGATAGAAGGTGTACATGTATATATTTGCGCTCATTATTTCTACCTCTGCTTCATCAGAGTAGAGCTACAATGAGATGAGTAATTGACAAGTTCTTTCCAGAACCATATTTCTTTCCCGAAAAGATTGATATTACATTGTACACTCACAAAAGTAGCCTATTCATAAAGGGTGACTGGTACGGTTAATTCCCGAGGATATGGCGGTCTGAAAGCAACCCACTGCCATTTTAAATATTGTTTATTCTTGCCCATCAACACATTGTTAATATTCGACTGAATAATCAATGTTTAGAACTTGTATACAGTGTACAGGCGTTAATTTTCATTACTTCGTGGCGGTGTCAGTTTGTTTGTTCGTACGTATGGCAAGAATATTGCAATTACAACATAAACAATTTTAGTATACCATGCAGTGTTTACTCATCATATTAAAACGTGTTCTTTTCAAATGTGATCAATCAACTAAAATTATGTCATACAATAAATCACTCTGAACATTATTTATATTAAGTTTGAACAATTTTATTGTAAAATAGATTTAACAAAAAAATATAAAAACAAAATATATATACCGCTACCGGTATGTTACTTTGGACAAATGAAAGTACATGTATCAGTAAATTTACAAGAGAGTTATAACAAATAAAAGTACATGTATCAGTAAATTTACAAGAGAGTTATAACAACAATATGCAGGTGATACTATGGTGAAGGATGCGGAACTTTATGGGGTCAGAGGAAGCTGATTAGGCCGATTCGGACAGACAAACAATAACTTCTATGTTAGATTTTCTTACTTTTTAGGCACGCATAATTAAATTAAATGCAAATGTATTCAATGTTGTAAAAACACAAATCCAATGGTACTCCTTTCACTATGTTGAGGCAGTTTGTTACTAGAGGACTCAACTCGACATTGTAAACCCAAATGACTAAAATAAACACCGAAGAATTGTTGGCATGTGCTGTTAGTGCAGTTCAAATAGTACGGTACCCCTATAGGCAGCACTTGCAAGACGTACGGTACTATATTCAAACGACATTATGGACTTTAACATAAGCCTACTTGTAAGCATTATACTAGTCCTAATTAATTTAAGCTACAGATTTCAACGGCTCAATCATAAATTGGCCTTGTAATATGAATACTGTGGTGCGACCCAGTTAGCTATTACTGTGTGTGCATTTACATGTATATTAGTTATGTGCAATAATAGGCCTACGTAAGCAATTTGCGAGCGTCAAATACTTGCAAAGAGAATTGCCTTTACAGTACTGTTACATGTGTTCTAATTATGCTGTCTTCATTGAGAAAGATATATCTTATTCAACGATGTCCTTTGTACACCCCGTCGTATATAAGGGAGTGACCCCATGTGCTGAAATAAACGATAATAGCAGTATGTTATTGAACGAATTGTTAAATAAAACATGTATAGGGTCATTTCTAATTTGGCACTATAGTACATGTACATGTACATGTATACCTGTACGTGTACATTATTATGAACCTGCTTGCTGGAAGGGCTTTGTGATTAATTGATTGATTACTTCAGAGCGATCTAAAAGTCGGCAAAAGTTCAATACGTGATGCAGCACGGGTAATTCTCATTAGCCTGATTTGAAGTCGTTTATAAATAGCGGTCATAAAAGCATAGTGTATGGAGTTTTGTTATGATGGGTGTAAATGCACAAATGCTCAACAAGATCGCTGATATTTAATAGGACTGAACCCATAATTATCTGCATGAGTAAGATTAATTCTCATTTGCCTGGTAACTGGTATATAGCGTAGTTTAGGTGTACTAGGTGAAATATACGTTTGCTTGTATAATGCTTTTGCCTAAAACATTACTTGTATTTACCCAACTACTAACATCAATACTAGACCGGCGACGTAACCAGACATTCTATTAGGTAGGTGCTTCACTTACTAGGTTGTGATTTTCAATGCCTGCTTTCTTTTCCATGTCTAATTTCTCGTTGTAGTTGTCCAGTCTCAGCGCGTTGGCCGGCCCGTAGCCAGTGTAGTTCTTGGAGTAGGTGGTGACCCATTGAGAACGTTCTACGTTACGTAAGGCATTGGCGGTACGCGGGTGGATTGAGAAGTCCAAATGTCTTGGGGCGTGAGTTGGAAGTACGGCTTTGGGTGGGATAGGGTAAAAGGTTTGCTGGCCACTGGTGGGGGTCTTTCGATTCTACAGGAACAACCAAACACAAAGTTGTATTTTAAACGCTTTCCCGCTCAATAAAGACATTGGTTCGAATACCAAGGCATACACAATGTCAATTGCGTTTCCGTTCCTGATCCTGACCCTGACTTCGATGGTTTTCTCCAGCCAGGATACGAAATATAGAGCTGCATAGCTGTGCTAAATAGTAATTTTTCTAATTAAAAAGAGATTCAAGTTTTTAGCCGCGACCAGCAGCTCTATTACTCGGTCGGTCACTCAGTCGGTCGGTCAAAAAAAATCCTTTATAGATTACACGGTCAAAAATCATTGAGACACGAATCCCGCGTATCGAGCACAGAGCACAAATGTTTACGGACGTACAGTATAAGCACTGGACACACTACAGCAGAAATCCGCAATGAACGGGAAGTTGAACGCCGAGTTCAACGTTGGCGACGTCGCACATGTGCGATATGACTGGACACACTATGATGCTACGAACGCAGCGTTTGTCGGCGGCAAAAAGCTCGTGACCCCACAAAGAGCGCATTCTAGTGCAAGATTTCCTGATACTTTTCAATAATTAACGCGAGTTGCCGCACGACATTCGATAATGGATCCTGTGGTACTAATCGAGCTTCAAATGTTCACACACTGTACGTTGTTAAATTACTACTGATTTAATTACTCCACGAAGACTATGTAAAAAGAAAGGGAATGCACGACGGATGTGGCAACTGCCATTGATTGCCGATCGAGAGAGAAAACAGAAACAATACTTTGAAATATACCCTATCTGGCGTTATTTGAGGTTAGCAGGAACATTAACTGTGTGGTATTTACATCCCTACTAAACAGTATTAGCTACTGTGTTCTGTACTGAACTATTGGCATAACCTATGTTCAAAACTCTCACTAAAACGAGAAGTCATAACCGCCGCCATTCTATTCAAAATTAATGTTATATTTTACAGTTCTGCTGCATGTATTTATATGAGGTAGAAAATAGCAGGCTGTTCTTTTACAAAACTCGTGATCGCGCTTTCCGGCCATCTTTGTTTCTATTTTGCGCGTGCGTGCTGAAAGTACTACCCTTAGCCAGCCAATCAACGTTAACTTATCAACGATGAACGTTGGTCAAAGTTCAACACGTTGAAGCTGACGTGAACGTCGAAAAGCGCGTTCAGCAACGAATTCCACTACCGATATGACGTCACCAACGATGGTCGCCGTGTTCAGCTTATCGTTCATCGCGGATTTCTCCCGTAGTGTGTACATGCCCTAAACTGCTCGGGCAGTATTTTGGCAACAATAGCTAGTACACTTTTCGCTGTGCGTTAGTTTTAGTTACACGAAACGGGGAACTTGACAAGTTACGCTTTGCTTGATCTTTGCCAAAGAACATACAACCCTGACCGTTTTGGGGCAACATCGCCCTCTAGAAACAGTTACCCACAGTGTGCAACAGCGCCGTCGAGGTGGCCGCTATTGTGAATTCACGCTTGATATGTATTAAGCTTTGAGTTCTTACTTGAAAGAAAACGTCCCCAGGCCACGACAGAGGTCTCTTCTGTGAGTCTAGTAGAAGATCCTGTGTTTCCCATCTATCCGCAGTACCTGTCAGGAAACAAAACAAAACACGCTCAGCTATAATATTTGCATATTCCGAAGTGTCGTTTATCGAAGCAGTTGTAGCATTATAGGATCCTGATACACCAAGTTGTTTTTGTTCGGTAATCGAACCACAGCCCCTAAAATACCGGTTCAGTGGTGTTACTATTGAGCTACCGAGGCTGTTCTCTGAATTCTTCTGGATAGGGCGACACCTTTCAAACCAACTGAATATTATCTGTCACTTTTACCTTTTGACTTATGCTTAATGGTGACGCCGTAAGGACTAGCTGGAATCTGTGGATGTAGAGGGTCTCCCTCATCTCGTTCAGCTTCCCCTGTCTTGTAGTCGTCTGGTGAGTTGGAGAAACTTGGGAACAAGGCGAAACGGGACATGTGGGAACTGTAAGGATGTTCCGCTGGGAAAGATTGATCGATCTGTAGTTTCCTTTAAGAGAGATCACAGGTCAATAAGTTACCGTAGGGTACAACTTATGATGGTGTCCCTTGTTACGTTGGTACCGCCTAGTTTATTATAGTAATTCTTAATAATATGGTTGATATTAAATTGTTTTCTGATTATTGATTTCCTTAGTTCTAAGAAAATTATGTTTAATTTGCATGTAATTATTGTGTTATTTGGCGAGAAATGAGCCCCTAATTTTATCGTGTTTATGCAGAGTTTCCACCGCTAGCGGCGCTGTTGAGAAAAAAAACAAAACGATGCAATATCGGGGAAAACAAAAACAAATGGCTAGTGTCGCAACGCCAGCATACAGAACATTTCGGGTCGCACAATCGCCAAAGGAACGCAAATCATGTATTGTGATTTTAGAACGTGATAGATGCCCCGATCCACGGTTCTTACAATACTAACCGTAACCATTCGCACTAAAGGCGCCCCATGCAAAGCAAATATACACACGATACGCATCGTATCGTGTACCGCCGACATATTATACGCCAACATTATATCCGAAACTCCAAAAGTAAACCGTTTGTCTGAGACAACGCTCGGAACGTGCACAAAGGACCACTCGCGTCTGAGAGTTTCCTATTGAAGCAAAGAGAAAGGACAAGTAAGCACGCGCCATCTTTGGCACGGCGTTGTATGCTCAATTTCACAATTGTTATGGTCAAAGGTTTTATAGAAGATTGTTATTTGATGTTGTAAAAGGAGTTATAAAATTATAACATGTTTTGGCTGATTATTTGGCTGTCGCCATCTTGTGGCGCAAGCAACGTCCGCGCACGTTCCGAGCGTGCGCACGCATGCTCTCAACTACGTGTGCAAAACGAGCAAAAAGGGCCGGTATGTCTGCTGCCACCAGCGTCTCAAAAGTCTCCATTAATGAGGGGTCACCTACCATCCAATTATTAGAGATTAGTGGTATGAGTCAATAGCCCCGGGTGTTTTTGACCAATCAGTCAATAGCCCTTAGTTACGCGATCAATAGGGTAAATATAATGAATATCACGTGTCCGCGTATGACCAATCACCACGCAGAATTTGGAGGCGGTGTGACTGTTATTATATTACCGGTACTTAGCAAGGTTTTATGAAAGCAAAAATAGCTGGAAACTATGGAGCTTGAAACTAGGCATTTGACAGTCTGCTATTGGCCTAGTTGGCTGATAGATTAGCGGGCTTTTATGAATATAGGCCCTGATTCCTAATTAAAATTTTAGATTTGTCTCAACTGAAGAAGTATGGGAACAAACGGTCGTTAGGCCATAGCCTGATTCGGCCTAACGTTTAAGGTGTACATTTGGAAAAACAAATGAATGGAAAGCGGCGGTTAACTCTGACAGACTTCACTGAAACTAAAACTATTGTGCTAAGATGGAATGTTATTCATCATTATGACATTATGATTATGATCCAGAGTAAAGGCCTTGTACTGAGTTGAAACGTTGGCCTCATTACAGATTGTGTCGATGTTATGGAATCACCGCGTAGCTTGATGAGCAGTTATTGCAAAATACATGTATTAGACCTACGTTATGTTATTTCGTTTAAACGAAATAACAATTCGTTTAAACGAATTATTATCTCGATGGAGAAACGATCCAATAGTTTTTTTTCTTATGTCCCCTTAGGGGCTCCGTACAATGATACTGACATGTGCTGTTTATTATACCTAGTTCTTCTCAAGAAAGTTGAAAAATAAAAAAAACATGCATCAGCTGGAGTATAGCGCTTTAAATGTTGGTACTGACGTTTTTATATATCCGTGTAATAACATGTTTTGTACGTTCGCGTCTTTGGATGCACATGTATTGCTAAACCAAACTCATTACATGTACTGTATAATTGCCGTTCATAGCCCCTGCCCACTGGCGACTTGTGGGAGGTTCATTGTTCTTTTAAATAGACATTTGCAATTTTGCTTAGTCTACAAGAAACAAAAGAGCACAATGACTACTCTTCGATAGGGTCTATGTACAGTTTAACAAAATATTTGTTCATATAGCCATGAAGCGATAAAACATCCACAACAAATAAAATACTTACGTCATATCTACTTCCGTGGGTCTTGGCAACCTAAGAACAGACAACAATAAGAAGGTAAAATATTGTCAATATTCTACAGTATAATACACACCGGCGACTTTCACAATACGTACATGTATCGGATATGTATCGGATACTTACAGCTGATCATTGGAACGAATATTGCTTCTTTTCAACAGCGTTAAGTCATAATGCTGGTCGATCGGTAAACCTCTGTGAACGCAGAACGAAATAGTTACCATAATATAACTGATCACGATAACTTAAAATCTAAGGGAGTTAATCATGATTGTCCAACACGTCGATCGCTGCTTTGGTCAATTAATTTGATAGCTGCATGGCACCTTATTTTAACAAACGGTTTAGAGGTATCACCAAGTTCAAAATAATTCACAACATCGATAGCTCAAGAGCCATCCGAGAATACTACCGGTACTAAGACACGCCTATGTCGTTCGATTCTCAGTCAAGGCATTCTTTCTGACCTAAAGTGAGTATAGTGGCTCATCGTGCCAGTGCCGTTTTGCATAGCGTGAATCATTCATGAATCGACTGAGAGCATCCGTGATGGGACGCTAGTCTATCGCAGGTTAACCCGATCACAATTTTCCAATACCCAAAGATAAACCTAGGTATAGCGAAAGGCACTGACTCAAGAACACAACGAGTTTGATTTCTCTTAAACCAAAATGTCAATAATACTGATTAATAAGTGGCGTATTCTATAGACATTGTGTGTGACACAAGTCCATGCCTAGTATAGTACGATACAAATAAGCTCAAACATAACACTGCACGTTAGTTTCATCAGGTTTGTTGTGTTTACCATGGCCATGCAGTCATATTTGCAAAGGTCATTGTGTGAAGGACACAAACTTGGCAAGTGGGCGTGATGCTGAGAGATGATTGACTTATCTGTCACGGAAGAGCGAAGAATAACAATTTTCTCATACAGTGGTACCATAGAGTAAACACACCCATAGCAACCTCATGCACGGGAATGATAGAAGAGTGGTTGAGTGAGTTTTAGTTTTTGTAATACTCTGGCAGCAGCAGTAACAAGAGTTACCGAGTTTCTCGCCATCCATTCGGCTGGATAACCGTGTGTTGCCGCCCCGGTATAGGTGTAGCCCAGCAAAATTATCACATACCGCCATCTCGTGTTGGTACACATAGATAAGACAAACTAAGAAATAAGGCTACATCATTTTACACACGTCTGGAAGCAGCCATCTTTGCTTCGAGAATAAATATTTTAGGCAAACTTAAAAGGAGAAATAATACACTGCCAGAGTAAAAATTATTCCATCTATGGAATAAATCTACAGCTAATAAATCAGTGTTGCCATGCAGGATATCAAGTATTAACCGATGGGTCTAGGTTAGGTTAATATTTTGCTACTGGAAAAAGTCAATCTAAAGCCATTTGCTTGAGAAGTTAGGATAGTTGTAATGTGCATTATTTGTAGTACATGTACATGTATGCGTACACGTGCTTTGAGGTGATCTTCCCCTGTAATCGCGGGGGTAATTACTAATCTGTTAGCATACACTAATTAAGGACAATATACTGTAAACACAATATTTTTAGGTAGATCAGTCTGTGGTAAATAACCACAAAAATAATGTACTTAAAGGACAAGGTTACTCAAATAATCAAAAAAATAGTATTTGTTTAAAACATAATTGTAAATAAATATTTGAAAAAGTATTTCACAAATACCGCCTAATTACGAAATGCCACAAATTAATTTTAAAAGGTCATAGGTCGAAATGACGACACGGCTCACAAATTTCTCCGCGGCCATTATTGTGCACGCGTCGTTACATGGCATGTGCATATTCCAATTGAAAAATGACTGAAGAAATTGACGAATTGGAGGAAATGGAGTTGAGTGACGTATCCACGGACGAAGATAATGTTTACCCTGAACATTAAAGTGAATAATTATTATGTTCGAACCTGATTACTGCCTGACCCTTTTTGCTTCGAGTTCTGCCTCCGAGTATTCAGGTTCGAACATATATCCACTTTGATGTTCAAGGCAAACATCGCCATTTTAACATCATTTTTGATTTATAAGTCATCGTTGTTGTTTAGAAGAATTATAGACAGTAAACGTTTCGGTTGTTTGGAAAAGTGCTCGGATTGTGGGATTGATTGGGCTACACATAGGTCATGGGGTTCAAGTTATTCTGAAGGTTATTAATTTTGCTATCGACTTCCAGCAAAGTGCACATAGTTTCATAAATCACTTTAAAAAAATTTACTCCTACATTTTTTAAGATTTGCACTTGAATATTGGACAAGGTCCATGCCATTCCGCCATCGGTACTTTCCATAGAAAATTGCTTTTCCGTCGTTTTTTTTTATATGGCGGAAAGAGGTCATAAGGCTATGGCGGAAAGGGTTAGGATAGTGCCATTTCGCCATCGGTACTTCCGCCATACCTTTCCCGCGCCATCCCGTCATATGGGTGGGGGGAAGGCACGAAACCTATGACGGAAAAATATGGATTCGTATGGATAGTCTGACGGATTTGTAAGTTACAGTGTACTAAAATACCCTGAGCCTACAAGGAATTATCACAAAAAATAGAACATACAAAATGTTTAACTGTACCGTTGTCAGCTAACTCGGATATGAACATACGGCAATTAATGGCGATTCTTTCGAAGTTTCGACGCCATATCATTTTGATAAAACACCCATGAAACAAAACATCAATAAAACAAAACATTCTTACGTGTAATACAATGGGTGAAGCTTGCTGAACAATCTCTTCTCGTTACCATTATGATAAGTCCTCGGCAGGACCGGTAGAAGAGACGACATTGTACATGCACTACACGAAATGTCTACATGTATATGGAACTATAGTCTCATGCGTGAAAATGCCACGGTGTCTGTGTGTACGTCGTCAATAGAGATATAAGCTACAACCCCGGTTGCTATAGGGTACCATTATGCAAATATCCCTGTAACTGCTGCGCCACCCACTATTCAATAAGTATGAATAGAACCACCTGTATACTGATAAAGGTTATGCATAACCGATAAATATCCTATACACAAACAGATTGAATGACGTCACCATGGCGCAGATCGACCAGCTACCGTGAGCAGTGAGGTAACTATGTGTACAAGTTGGTCTGCTGGTAAGTTCTCAACCTTTTTCCCCATCCGCGGACCCCCTGTGACGATGAAGAAACTGTGACCCCACACGTAGGGAGCATCTTCTTACTCTATGACTGAGGTATAGAGCAGTTGGATTTTGTTTCCCGAGATATGTGGCAGGAAATGGCACTGTCAGACTTGTTCTGACTGTCTTGGAGGGGTAAATCTAAGACTAGTCAAGGAAATACGAAAGTACTGTTTAGTCACCGACGTAATTAAGCTCATGAGTATTCATTGTTTTGCTTTACGGGACGGACTATTGTTGATCGACCAATATAATGGCTATTTTAGAGTAGATAAGTTTAATTCATGAGAAACTTGAAGGTCGTGACGATACATTATTCATAAGGAAAAACTTGCGGAAAACTTCAGCTTTCTAGAAAGTTTTAATAACAAGATATGGCTTCTCAAAGTTTGCGCTTATTTTGTACGTAATTTCACATTATTTTGTACGTAACTTAATACTGCTTACTAAATATATATTTGTTGAAACCTTATTTCCTGAAAGATGTGTATATCATGAACGTTCAGGTCATAGTAGTTGTTTTGAACAACATGGCGACTGAGCTAGTTTTTTTGGGGACAAGAAAAAGGTAGTGGTTTTGAAAATGCGTTTAGAGTGCAATAAGCACATTATGCGTATGATTTCATAAAAAACATAACCGTGTTTATTTTGTTATTATGTTTGGCGACCAAGAAAAGGGTAGTGATGAATATTGCCCGATTTCTAATTTTGTGGTTTTGAAGACATCATAAAAAAATTTCTCCAAAATTAATACAGACTCATTGTCAATCTTTACATCATGTGAAAGAGCTTTCAACATTCTACAAGTCTTATACAGAGTGCCAAATCATCCGACCGTTACTTTTGAGAGAAAGTTTCATAATTTGACCCACTTTGTTAAAATTAGTCAAAAGTCTTAATGTTCTTGGAGCTGTGCGTGTGTGTGTCCATGTACAGTACAGTACAGTGAGTGTGTTTATGGTTTACAGTGAATGTGTTTATGGTTTCTGTCACAATCACAAATATCTTCTCAAATATTTGCGATATCGCAAATTTTATCACAAATATCTTCGCAAATATTTGCGATGTCGCAAATGTTATCACATATTTTATCGCATATTTTATCACATACTTTGCATAGTTGCACTAGTTAAATTTCCAACAATCTGTGGAGTGGTTTGGGTTGAAGTTTTCATTTCATTGAGTTATTATGCACACATTACCTGTAGTAGTCGGATGTATGAGGAAGGATGGGGTGGGGAGAGTGGGGAAGAGTGGGGAAGATCGATGAAAGGTGAGGAAGAGTGGGGAAGAGTGGGGAAGAGCGGGAAGAGTGCCAGGTGGGGAAGGGTGGGGAAAGATGGGGATGGGTGGGGAAGAGTGGGAAAGAGTGGGGAAGCCTGGAAGGGTTGAGAAGAGTGGGAAAGGGTAGGGAAGAGTCGGGAAGAGTGGGGAAGAGTGGGAAAGAGTGGGAAAGAGTGGGGAAGTGTGGGAAAGGGTGGGAAAGGGTGAAGAAGGGTGGGGAAGGGTGGGACTGAGAGTGGCAACGGATGGGAAGAGTGGGAACGGGTGGAAAAGGGTAGGAATGTTGGGGAAGGGTGGAGAAGGGTGGGGAAGAGTGGGAACGGATGGGAAGAGTGGGAACGAGTGGGAACGGGTGGGGAGGGAGGGGAAGAATTGGGAGGGAGGGGAGAATGGGGGAGGGAGGGGCAGAATGGGGAGGCCGTGGGGAGCACTCGGTTTTGTTTTGTTCGTTGGAGACAACGCTTACGCTGCACACACACCGTCCACACCCTTCCGCATCCGTCCGCATCCTCCCCACCCTTTCCACTGCTTCCCCACTCTTCCCCACCCTTTCCACTGCTTCCCCACTCTTCTCAACCCTTTCCCACTCTTCCCTATCCTTCCCTATCCTTCCCCACCCTTCTCAACCCTTCCCCTCTCAACCCCATCCTTCCCCACCCGTCTCCAATCTTCCCCACCCTTCCCTTCTCCACTTTTCCCCATATATCCGACTACCGATAGTGTGTGCATATCTTACTAGTGAAGACTGCAACCCCAGCCACTCCCGAGATTGCTGGAAATTTAACTAGTGCAACTATGCAAAGTATGTGATAAAATATGCGATAAAATATGTGATAACATTTGCGACATCGCAAATATTTGCGAAGATATTTGTGATAAAATTTGCGATATCGCAAATATTTGCGAGGATATTTGTGATATGTGATGTCCCTTCAGGGCCACCACATGAAAAGTACTCGATGTCCCTGTGAAAAGCTACAAAGCATTGCGCTTGGGGAATCTGCATCAAGTCTGACTTCGATACTTAACGCTCAATGACAATTCTTCTAAAGAGTGGAACACAACCAGTGAATGTCCTACTATGAGTAATATCGGGTGTACAGAACTTCTCAACTCATTTAAAAACTTACACCAAAATAAATCTGCCAGGCCTGAAGGAATTTCTCCTCAGATTCTAAAAGAAGAAGCGAAAGAACTTGTGCATTCTCTTACTAAACTTGTTATTGCCTCACTTTCATCTGGGATATTCCCACGTGATTGGCGAAGGGCACACGTTGTTCCACTGTTTAAGAACGGTGCCAAGGATCAAGCATGTAATTATAGGCCAATTTCACTGACTTGTCTGCAATTTCACTGACTCGTTTGTAACAGACTCGTTGATCACCTTAATAGCAATAACATCCTTCATGACAACCAAAACGGCTTTAAGAGCCAGCGTTGTTGCGATACACATTTACTAGACGCCTTACATAATTGGTGTTTGTATTTAGATAAAGGAAGTAGTGTTGATGTCATTTTTCTAGACTTCGCAAAAGCATTTGATAGAGTTCAGCACATTTTACTTTGTAACAAACTTCAGTTGTATGGCGTTGATTCTAAAAGTCCCATTAAGAGTCGCACTTAATGGGAAGTTTTCGCCTTGCTCGGATGTAGAATCAGTGTGCCCCAAGGTACTATTCGAGGACCAGTGCTCTTCAGTAGCATAGTCAGGATCCTGTCGCTGGGGGGGGGGGGGGGGGGGGCTGGGTGGAGGGTTAAAATTTATG
>JAVCKS010010319.1:2925-16434 GCA_032273685.1 Pteraster tesselatus
TCCCAAACTGGGATTTCCCAAACTGGGATTTCCCAAACTGGGATTTCCCAAACTGGGATTTCCCAAACTGGGATTTCCCAAACTGGGATTTCACAACATCTATACATATAACTTGTTGTTGTAATGGATTGCTGAAAGTGATGTGATATCACCCTCAGGGATATCACATCACAGTGGGGGAGGTTATTGTCCTTACATCAAATTTGTTCAACAATCCAAGTAAGAACTTTTGGGGAAATTACATCATTATGTGCAAAGAAAGGTTATGTTATTGACTTAATAAATAATAATAAAGCCTTGCAGGATTCACAAATATTTTTGGAGGGCACTGTACACTATAAACTATGCACAGGTTCTTTCGTAATCCTTTCATTATCAATTTGAACGGGATTGAGAAGCATGCACAGTGTGTACAGTTGAAAACAAATCCTTTTCAAAGTGGCCACATTCCTTTCATCAAATAAACTCAAGAACATCCTCTTTCTTTGTAGGCTCTGAATGAACAGATCAAGGTCCTAACGACTGCCAGAGACCAAGTCATGGAATCACTCCAGTCCATAAAGCAGCAGCAACGACAGAACTCGGACGAGGCAAGCAGCCTGAAGCAGAGCATCGCCGAGTTGACAAACGAAAGAGACAATCTACTGGAACAGCTCCAAGAGGGACGAAGATCGCAGGAAGGTGCTGCCGTGGAGGTCCGTGAACTTCTTGCTAAGCTGGACGTCTCCAGCCAAGATAAAACCTCCCTCATCAGGATGACATCGGAGCGAGACGAACTGGCCGAACATCTTATGGTTTTAAAAGAGACGCTTGAGACGTCCACGATAGAGATTCAGTCTCTCAAGGTGAAACTAGAAGTGGCCGATCGAAAGAGAGGCGATCAGGAAGCTGAGAGGAGACGGGAGGATGTTGGTGCTAAGAGGAAACTTGAGGAGAACATCCACGAGATGGAGGAGGTCAGAGAGGAAAGTTTGAGGACTAGACAGGAACTTTGTACGGCTGAAGAAGCCAACAGGCGTTTGATGGAGGAGGCGGAGCAAGCCGTCATTAGACAGGCTCAAATGCAGAGAGGGAGGGACAATATCGCCAACGAGGTGACCAAGCTAGAAGAAATGATTTGCGAGAAGAACAGAGGGTTGGAAGAGTTGCACAGAAAGCAGTCCAACTTTGATACTAGATTGCAAGAGACGGGAGATGAGTTGAGAATAGCGACCGAGCAGAGAGATGAAGCTTACAAAGAAGTTGACGAGTTGAAATCCAAACTTGGTGAAATGTCATCTCAGTTGAAATCCTCCAATCAGGCCCTCGAGAGCTCAGAGCAGGACAAAATCAATGGTCAAGCTGATGAGAAGGAACTTAGGGCCGAGCTTGAAACCCTGAAACAGAGGCTCCTGGATTTTCAGGACTCTAACGGTGAGCTTAAGATCCTAGCCGATACACTTACCAGTGAAAAGCAGATGTTGTCTGCCGAAATCTCTGATGTTCGGTCCGAGATGGAAACACAACTTGGAGAAAGCAAATCGGAGTGTGATA
Organism: Pteraster tesselatus; assembly: GCA_032273685.1. Taxonomy (NCBI): domain Eukaryota; kingdom Metazoa; phylum Echinodermata; class Asteroidea; order Velatida; family Pterasteridae; genus Pteraster; species Pteraster tesselatus. Next base: position 4,459 of record JAVCKS010010319.1, read on the forward strand.
GCATGAGACTAGAGAGAGACCAAGTTTTCAGAGACTTGGAAGAAGAGAAGAGAAATATATTAGATCTGCAAGGTCAGTTGGACACGGCTGAAGCTGAGAAGGAACAACTTCAGTTGGAGATCACAAGATGGAAACAGCTTGAGGAGAGTAATGAAAAGATTGGCGAAACTCTAGATTCCCTTAAGGTTGAGAACGAGGCCATGGTTGTGGCACTTTCAGATAAAGACTCAGCTTATTCCTTACTTCTTAAAGATATCCAGGATTTGAGGAAAGAGCGGGACTGTCTTCTAAGTAGGATTGAGGAATTTGAAGAGAAAAATAGGAACCTTATTGAACAGATCCTTGCGGCAGAGGAGAACATTGAAGAGAAGTCATCAGTGGCTAGTGAAGAGACTGGAATGAGACAGGAGAACCAAGAAAGTGGCAATGAGAAGACGGAGCTCTCCGAAGGTGGTGATTCTAGAATTGATGTTAAAGATTCTTTTGATGAGGAGGACCACATGAGCAAGCAAGATGTTCAGCTTCAGGATCTCCGTAAAGAATGCGATGAACTGAATGAGGCTGTGCACAAGCTGGAAACTAAAGTTAAGGAGTTGGACGGGAAGTTAGAATTATCTCAAGCAGAACTGAAAGCATCTCTGGAAAGTGTCAATGATTTACGTCAGGAATTGAACAGCACCCGGAATGATGCTGTGAAGCTTCAAGCAGAAGTACAGAGTAAGGCAGCAGACTTAGAGAAGGCTCAGGGACATATCCAGGAGCTAGACAGGGAATTGGACAGCAGCCGAGATGATGCTGTGAAGCTTCAAGCAGAAGTACGGAGTAAGGCTGCAGACTTAGAGAAGGCTCAGGGACATATCCAGGAGCTAGACAGGGAATTGGACAGCAGCCGAGATGATGCTGTGAAGCTTCAAGCAGAAGTACGGAGTAAGGCAGCAGACTTGGAGAAGGCGCAGGAACATATCCAGGAGCTAGACAGGGAATTGGACAGCACCCGGAATGATGCTGTGAAGCTTCAAGCAGAAGTACGGAGTAAGGCTGCAGACTTGGAGACGGCGCAGGGACATATCCAGGAGCTAGACCGGGAATTGGGCAGCAGCCGAGATGAGGCTGTGAAGCTTCAAGCAGAAGTACGGAGTAAGGCAGCAGACTTGGAGAAGGCTCAGGGACATATCGAGAAGCTAGACCAGGAATTAGAAGATAACTGCCAGAAGATGAGAGCTCCTGATCCGCAGTTAAAATCTGTCATCGAAGAAAACGAGGACCTACAAACCCAACTGGTTGCTATTCAGGAAGCACACCTGGAGGCGGTCAACCTGTGCACAGATTACGAGATACAGCTCAAAGTTGCCCACTCGGACAAGGAGAATCTGAAGCAGAAGATGGAAGAAACGAACATGAGACATTCCAACGAGGAGCTGAAGGATGAGGAGCAGTTAGGCAAGCTCAAGATGGCATTGGAATCTTTGAGCAAGGATCTCCCAGATCTTAGCATTGAGAGAGATAATTTGATGGTCCAGCTTTTAGACAGAGAGGCAGAGCTAGAGCGCCAGTTTGAAAAGATGGCAGCGACAGGTAGGGATCTTGAACAAGCTGAAGCTGACTTGAAATGCATGGTTGATCTGAAGAATGACTGGGAAGCTGATCGGGTCACTGAGGAGTTGGAAGCGGCTGCAATGGGAAAGTCTAAACTTCAGCAAGATTATGAAGTGATGGAGGCAAAGCTTCTTAGGAGCATTTCGGAAAAAGCCAAACTGGAGGAAGAAGTGCGGGCCAAAGAAAAGGACACTGAACTGCGCTTGACCACCGGGTCAGCTGCCGAAACGGAATCAATCTCCCGGATTCAAGATTTGGAGTCCAAGATCGGGACCCTCGAAGCGGAGAAGCAGACCTTCAAGAAGAACTTTGAGAAACTGAAGAAAGCCAGCCAGACGAAGCTTCAACGTCTGCAGGAGCAGATGGACACGACCCAAGAGGAACGCGACGCACTCGCTAATCGACTCGACGATACGGAGAGAAATACTTCCATTCAAAGTCACGATTACCAAGAGCAGATCTCCGATCTCCGTGAGGAAGTACGGTCTCTGGAAGCTCGAATCAACTCTGCACGAGAGGAAAATCAGAAGCTAGAAGAGGCCAACTATAAGCTTGAATCTACCGTTAAAGATTCTATCGAAGAGAAGGCCGCTCTTTTCTCCGATCTGCAGGCTGCTCTTAGTCAGCAGAGTATCGGCAATCAGGAGGACACGCTTCATGGGTCAGAGAGGGCCAATCAAACACTACGTGATCGACTTGAGATAAACGAAGCGCAGCTTAAGGAGCAAGAAAAGGAGGTGAAACAACTGACGATCGCTCTGGAGAAGGCTCTAGCCGACAATGAGAACGTAGTATCGACAGAATCAAGGAGTACTGAAGTAGGTACATTTCTGTTTGGGAGAGGGGGAGGGGGAGGGGTTGGTTGGCGGGGTGGTAGGTGGGGTGGTAGGCGAGGTGTAGACGGGCTGGTAGTGGGGGTGGTAGACGGGGTGTGGACGGGGTGGTAGGCGGGGTGGTAGTGGGACCTTCTGTCCAGCCTGGGTAAAAAGGAACTCATCATTTGGTCGTAACTCGAGGATCCATGTCTTGAATTCTAAGCTTCCTTGTGGTTAGGTATTCACTAATCAAGCAATCCATCAACCCAACCAATCAATTAGAATTAGTTCCGTTGTCCTATCTTGTTTAAAACAAAACATGGCTTCCTCCATAGCTCATGGATATTTTAGACAGAAGGTTTTCCCACAATAGTACCCTCTTGAAGTCATAAACAGTAGCAAAATTTTACCTACCGGAGAAATACAGCCTTAGCGGGCGATGTTCAACTACCCAGTGCCTAAATGGATTGCAGCATGAATTAAATAAATTTGAATTGGCTTTAAAAACGTTCGCAGGATAATCTACAAGCGGTGGAAGCAATGCAGACTTCATCAGTAGACACCAGCCTGCAACCGATGCTAGGTGGGTTTATATCAGTGGGAAGAGAATGTAGCAAACCCCCTCTATATCACAGATCTTAGTCTTGGTTCAAGCAAGATGATCTTGCCTTAGCAAATTACACATGTAATAAAGCCAAAAGGATTGTTACATCCAAGGATACCAACTGGCTTCATGTGAGAGGGATTCCATGAAGATTTGGATAAACAAACCTACCTCTACCACGACTGTCATGTATGGGAGTGTTATTGTCCTCGCACTAAATTGAGTTCAAACATTTCAAGGTTGATCGTTAGATCATTGCAACATCAATTTGACATCTTAATCTTTAGATGCGAAGATAAAACAGTATAAAGAAAGTGAAGAGAAAGCTCTGAAGTTCAAGTCGTTGGTCGTGAAAGCTAGGAAAGAACTGGAGCAAGCCAAGAAACAGGTACAAAGATTATTTTGTAGAGAAACGTCACATTAAATTTATGAAATGTTGTCTTTTGGAAACGGTAACAAAAATAACAAAAGTCATGTAGTACCTCAAATATTTTTAGGAGGTATGTGTGTAGAAAAATTTGATACAGTGGGGTATTAACACCTTGATCTCTGCCATCAGAAATAATGGGATCCATTAGGTAAACTAGTCCAAAATGTTACTCCGTACACAATGTATATTTAATCATTGCCAATATAGATATTTAGATGTATTTTATGTATTTCATTTTCTGTATTTCATTATGTATTTCATTTTCATCTACCATCTACAAATCTTGGCGTAGATTTGTCTAGCTGTTTGATATCACCTTTTTAATTTTGTTTATTGTTGGTAGATCGTTTCCCAAACTGAAGAGCTGAATCATTTGAGGGTTGAGAAGGAACAGCTGAATCAGCTGCTTAGCGGAAACAGACAACACATGGAGAACTTTCAGGTTAGCTGCTAGCTGTGTTAGCTTTACGCTTAGCGTGTCGGGAAACTTGGTAATTATTATGGTTATTTCTGCCTGGACACACAAAATCTTCATTTTGATGTCAACTCATAATCGTTTTTTTTTCCTTATCAGAGTCTGCAGGTAGCATATGAGAAACTACAGGATTCCCTGGACGTGGAGAAGGATTTGTGAGTCATATTTACTCTGTCCATTTGACACGAAGTTGACCCTTCCAGCTTGACATCTGAAAACATAATCGTCTTTTACTGTTATATATGTAACCTTCCCACAAACGTAACAATCAGAACTTTATAAGCAGTAGCATAGCGTTTTTTTTTCTTTACAAGAACTTTGACCTTGACCTTCCAGCTTGACTTTTGAAAATATAATCAGCTCTTACAATAAAATGACACAGTTGTTGGTTGTCTGTTGTTGTTTTTTTCGCAGGTCGAAACAACTTCAGAAGAAACTGAACGAAACTTTATCGGATCTTAAAGTGAGTGTATCTCTTCTATTAGCACAGAACTTAAATCAAAGCGCCCTCACGTTGATAACCACGGTTCTGTGGAACCTCTCGTTGCAGGATCTTTCCAGTGAATGCACACAGACCAAGATAGCCAAGGAGGAGCTGGCTAGATCCTGCGATCACCTGCTGAAGCAGAGACAGACGATGGAGGGCACCGTCACCGAGCTGAAACACTCGCTGCTGGCTGCAGAGGGCCGCCGAGATAAAGAGAAGGACAAGAACGATCGGCGGGATAAAGAACTGGATCAGGTCGGCTGTTTGTACTGATTTCATTATTGTATTCTTAAACTGAGGTGGGAGATCACTGCCCCCTCCTCTCAGTCCCAAGATCGTGAGTCTAAGATAGGGTTTCCCTCAGTTCACCCAGCTGTAAGGACGGCAGACAAGAGAACGGACCACCCACGCCAATATGCTGAGGTGCAGGAAAATATGTGACCCTACTGACATAAACCTGACATTCTATAAAGAGTAGGGAAAATGGGTGGATGGAGGGATTATCCAACTGTATACTTGAAAGTATAATAGTAAATTAGGGAATGTTCCAATCTGTCCCTTATGTTGTAGAAACACACCATAACCTTCAATTGAGGGAATACCGTGCTGAATGTTCTGAACATGTTATGGGGAAACTGCCAGGCCGAAGTCCCTTTGTCATGAGTTACAACTGCCATGCGATGTCGTTATAACTTACAATCATCAGTTGATCATGAATTCATATATTTGTCTCTGTTTTATCTAATTCCAGGCGCTTGCCAAGATTCAGGGGTACGAGCGTGATGTTGGAAAGCAAAAAGAAAGTTTTGACTCGGCAAGCAGAAAGTTGGAGGTAGCGCTGAAGGTAAGGAGCGTGGGATAACGTACCGCCGTATCGTCGTGAGAGGAGATGAAGCACCAAGTAGATGCCGCATCAAACTAGAAGGGAAGACCGGTCAGATCGTGGCCGGGGTCAGGCCGCCCGCATGTAGGGTGCTGATTCTGGTTGAATCCCAGCAAAATATATGAAGATGGTTTTAAACAGACAAACAACAGACAAACAAACAACGGACAAACAAACAACGGACAAACAAACAACGGACAAACAAACAACACACAAACCAACAAGCCAACCAACACACTAACAAGCAGAGCAGACTCCAATGAAAATGTTACTACCCCCAAACCCATTCGCGGAAGCATTACTACATGTAATTCTATATTTGTCAGGAAGCTAGCCAGAGCAGCATGATGGGTCTTGAGATCGCCGACTACGAGAAGACCGTATCGAACCTCAACCACATCATCCAGGAGAAGGAGGACGAGATATCTAGGGCTGCTGCCGAAATCCAACGGCTCCATCACAAGGCAGAGTCTTCACAGAAGGAAATAGGTCAGAGCTATTCACCAACTACGCACTAATGTACCAGAAACTAAAAATTTGACCTCTTGACCGAGTGTGCCTGGTTTTGTCATACTGCATCCATTACGGTGGATTTAAATGTTTTCAATATTCGGGATTGGCATTTATTGCGTTTTGGTTGCAAACTCTTAAATGCGAGTGTCAGGAATTCTTCAGCTTTCTCCAGCATCAATGTAGGTGTGTCTGCGCTTTGGTTAGGGTTAAAGACTCCGCCTCATGTTTCTTGTCTGATCCGTCCACAGAGGCGTCTGATTCTCAGCGGGTGCTGGCGGACGAAAGGGGCAACAAACTCAAGGCTCTCCTCATGAAGGCAAAGAAGGACCTTACTGACTCAAAGAAAGCCGTAAGTCTTTTCTTAAATTTTATTCATTCATTTCTTTTGCATTGACACATTTTTCAGCCAGCTACAGGGATTTTAAACAAAAATACTTTGCAGCTTCCTTCAGATGGGTAGTTACGTTACAGCGAAGAGGTTTTTGATCAATGGCTTCTCCTTTTGACCTTTGACCTCTACAGGAGGCCGACCAGCGGCTTGCAGAAGCTACCCTACGGGGCAACATAGAGCGCCTGTCTCAGCAGTGTGAAACCCTGAAGGTTGAACTAGCCAGCATCATGGCCGACAATCGCAAACTGCACGACCAGGTATTGGAAGCGCGGGCACACCTAACCTCGCAGTTCCAGACGTTAGCCCCCCCAAGTCCAACCACTGACCCCCCAAGTCCAACCACTGACCCCCAAGTCCAGCCACTGACCCCCAAGTCCAGCCACTGACCCCCAAATCCAGCCACTGACGCCCCCCCCCCCTCCCGCCCACCCCATATCCAGCCAATAACCCTAACGAATCAATTTATTTCACAAGTTGCGGACATCGAATGACGCCAACCTACGCACTGTCCGTGGCCTCGAACAGAAGAACCGAACCCTTGAGGAGGAACTTGGCTTGGCCAGGGAGGAATTGGCACAGATTCAAGAGGAGTTTGACGGTTACAAGGTAAGAACATTCAAGAACAAATCTCTGCTTACGGCTAGCTGCGGCTGCTGTGTCGCAGAATGGTATATCGCAGGATAATATATCGCAGAATGGTATATCGCGAAATGGTATATCGCAGAATGGTATATCACCAAATAGTATATCGCAGAATAATATATCGCAGAATAGTATATCGCAGAATGGCATATCACCAAATAGTATATAGCAAAATACATGTAGTATATCGCAAAATAGTATATTGCAGAATGCTATATCGCAAAATGCTATATTGCAGAATGCTATATTGCAGAATGGTCTATCGCAGAATGGTATCACCTCCTACAATTGTTTTTATGATATTGACACTTTTAGGTCAGAGTACACAGCGTACTAAAACAGCAGAAGACCAGGGATAGTCCGCAGGTTGCCATGGAAATGGACAAGCACGAGCAAGAGCGACTGGAGAAGGTCAACAAGAGACTGCTGGACAAATTACAAGAAAACAGGTTGGTTTGACCGGCATATTCGTGCATAGTTTCTGCTGAATTTCGTGGTGTAGTTGCGTTAACTATCGTGCGTTTTCTTTTAAGACAGTCACAAATAGCCCAATCGTTGGGCTACCAGGGGTAGGTGTCAATGCTCTCTTAGCCTAGTCGCCAAGATGACGGGCAAGTGATGCCATGAATACACCCATGCCTTTGCTACCTGCTGTAGGCACTAGTAGACACATTGTGCTTCTTTACATTTCAATGCCAAAATGTGTCGGCCGGAAACACGTCACTGCGAGTCATCTATTGATAGGGAACAGTGGAAACCTGTTGGCTTCAGAGCCACGCTGATTACCAACGGCTCATTCTTTATACCCTTCGTGTTTTTGTTTCCCGTCTCGGTCTACCAGAGACGAGTTGAGGGCGCTGTCCACAGAGTTAGAGCTTCTCCAGGATGAGCACGACCGCTTGCTGCAGCGTCACAGCGACATGCTGCTGGACGCACAGCGCAAGGAGGCCGGTTGGCGAGACAGGTAGGGGTTGCTGCGTTAACGACCAATCCCGGAAAAACAAATGGATTTACCCAACCTCTTTAGTTGCATCGGCCCTGTGCAAAAATCGAGCACTTGCGACCGCCAAAATAAAACACTAGTTTTTGTTATAGATCTCATTTGTGTTTTGTCACCCTGTTGACGATAACATGTCATCAGATGATTTTGGAGTTTTGGGTTTTTTACTTAAAGACTAATTTATTTTGTTTTTTTTAAGACCATTTTGTTATGTTGACAGTTACCACAGTTGTAATTCTGACCCAGACGCTATTTTCTTTGATGAACTTTTATTTAATTTTAGGATGGAAAAACTGCGAATGGAGAGTCAATCGAGGAATATTGAGCATTGTGACTCGATCAGGGAACTCACAGCTCAGAATGAGACACTCACACAGACGTTTAAGGTAAAGACATCACTCACTCACTGCAAACTGACTCATGTAATAGTATAAAAAACAGCGTACAGTTAGGGTTGTGGTCAATAACTGTTTAGGTCCAACAGTCGATATTGCCAGATAGCTTAGCTAGTCACTTATTTTATACTATTAATTACATGTTCCTTGTTTGTTGCACCTGTCAGGCACAGATTAGTCAGCTGCAGGAAGATCACCGGTGTACCGTCGACTTGATCCAGCACCAACTGGAGACCGTGGAGAACCAGCTGTACCGCTCCCAGCAGGAGCAGAGACGGCAGCAGGTTGGCATGCTGACCGGTAGCACCCCCAGCCAGGAGGCGGCCGTGCCACAGCAGCAGGAGACGGGAGGAGGAGGAGGAGGAGGAGTAGGAGGAGGAGGAGGACCGTCACTGGAGGAAAGAGAACAGGGCGAGGTGGGGAAATAGGATGTTTCAGGGGTCACCGAGGGAATATAGCTTTCCTAACCCGCAAGTAAAAACAGTCTACGTTTGTTTCATGACACACACCACTTACATAGTCCAAACATGGTCCACAAATTTCTGCTTTCATCAAATAACAATCTTGAAAAAATTTGCTGCGAGGACAATAAAACAACGCGATTACCGGGTAGGCTGACTAAAAAAAATGCATAGTCCTTTTTGTTTTCAAATTTAAAGGTGGGCGAGTGCATGTTGTTTGTTTTAATAGTCAAGCATTGACAAAACCTGAACAAACACTTGACGGGGCTGGAAGGGGCAAATCAACAAGTTTTTATTTTTTTATTTTTTATTCTGTGTTTCCTTTTTTTCCCCGACCAGGGAATGGAGAACACTGATGCTGAGCCCAGGCTCGCCAGTAAGCAGCGAATGTCGTCCTCGGCCAGCCTGTCCTCCCCGCTAGTACCCCTGTCCCAGCTCCTTAGCGAGCCCTCCGTCGAGTCGGTGCCTAGCATCGTCAGTCTCTCAGGATCCACGGCCGAGGAGGACTACCTAAGATCAGAGCTTACCGCTGCCAAGAAGAAACTGGATCACTTTGGTGAAGTGAGTACCGTTAACTTTTATACAATAATCTCTTGGCTTTCAACAGACGGTCTGTAACCCCAAGGAGGTCCTCTTGAGGTGGTAGGTGGGGGCCCTGCTCCCAGCTATTAAAGGGGTCCTTGTCCTGAAAGAACTTGAGACACCCTGCTGACTAATCCATCATTTTACCCATTAAGTATCAATATAGCACCTGTGTCAACCCGTGCCATCTATTTGCTGTGCCATCTATTTGCTGCACCAGCAGGCTCCGGTACCTCTGACCAATATAAGTAGTAATATTCGTATCATTAAGAGTGGGGAGACAGTCACACACTCAAGAACAAGGGACCTGGCTGGGGTCTGCAGCATAGGCAGTTGAAGAAGTTATTGTGGGGACGCACATAAGGGACAGCAAATCCCATTCACATTTTGGCACCATCCATTGGTTCGAGCCCGGGGACGTGAAAGTGGTGAAGAGAGCGTAGATTTGACGATTGAATTATTTACGATCGTAGATTATGAGCGACAGCGAGGCTACGATCATGCGACTGACGGAGCAGGCTAAGGTCCTGAAGGAGGAGATCAGACGGCTGGAGAGGAACCAGCAGAGAGAGGATGCAATCTCCAACATGGAGTATCTCAAGAACATCATCTTGAAGGTGGGTGATGGGGCTTGGGGCTTCAGACAGGCAAGGTCAACGGTACCTTGTTATTGCTTGGTACTTGCTTGGTGCCCCCTGGTCATTGCCTCGGTGCTCTTAGTACATTGATACCCTTGGTCATTGCTGGAGTGTCGTAGATTTCGTAATAATATTATTAACTGTGTCTTTCAAGAGAACATGGTGTTTGTATTGCTTACCTCATAGGTCTCTATCTCACGTAGGGTTTTCGAGGTTAGAGGCAAGCCCCGGTAGAAATGTGTCTTTTGTTTTTGCCCGTGCAGTTTTTAGTGCCTGGCCAACCTGGGGAGAAGCAGCATCTGGTACCTGTACTCAGCACAATGTTGAAGCTTAGTGCCCAAGAACAGCAAGAGATTCTCGCCACACTAGAAGGTCAGTGAAACTACAAGTATCTTATCTTTTTGTTCATATTCTCCAATTTACAATTTTTAAATCATGTTTGTCAAATGTAACCAATCTGGGGAGCAAAAAACCATAGCCAAATCATATGCAAATTATATGCAAAAATATGCAAATCATATGCAAAAATCATTTGCAATTTGTAACCAATCTCAGGAGCGAAAAAGATCTGAATTAGCCTTAGTTTTGTGTAAAGGATTCAATTAATGTGAAGAGAAAATATCTCTGAAATAAACTAGTCTCTATTCTGGGTGTTGTCTCTCACTTAGGTGAAGAAGGCTCCGCAGCTGGAAAAGAGTCTACTAAATGGGGTTCTTACCTGCACCGCTGGTCTGGTGGCATAGCGTGATAGTGTCGAGTCCATCAAAACGAAACAAAAACATCTATTCCTTCACGCAAGGCAATAATATTCCATTCCATTGGCATTTGTTTTTCTAACGTTTTGGGCTCAAAGGTTGATCATTTTTTCCTGTTAAATTAAAAAAAATTAAAATTTGTACATCGTCTTGTACATCAATGCGAAATAGAAATATAAATCTTAGAAATAGAACTGGCTCTATGTTGAGGCTACCCCTCTGGGTCACTTCCCCCCCCCCCCCCCACCCTGTAGTATCCCGGCTACGGGCACCGGCATGACGTGCCATTGGGCTTCAGACAGACTGTGACCCCAAGAGGAACAGGACATGCCTGTTGCATTGCTAGCAAGAATCTGATGCTTGAATTGGTGCATTATGATGAGATGAGGGCGCTCTGTCTAGCCACGACAACCGTGCCCCTCTAAAGGTACATTCTGGCACGTAGCGGGATGCAGGAGTGAAATATTTTAGTACATATTTTAAGATTCTCTCTATCTTTAAAATGGCTGGATATCGTCACGGTAATACATCCGGTTTTCAGGATATCATCGAAGGTTGTTGTGTTAACTTGTGTGTACACTGTTATCTTGCTACATAAACATCGTACGTACACATCCTGCTGTACAATCCTGTTATTTTAGATTTGTTTTTTGGAAATTGGCAAGAGGAACAGCTGATGGTAACATTGGTAAAATCCTGTGAAATGTTTAGTTAAAGATTACACTTTGGTTGTTGGGTTTTAATGATTTATTTCAGGATAGAAACTAGGGATAAGTACAGAATATTTTCTTGGTAAAGTGGATAACTGGCAAATAAATAGATTTTTTTTTAGTCATTTCTTAGCTAATAATAACAAGGGCAAACCTACCAAATGTTCACTTCAACATTTGACATTATTTTTCAAGGTAAAATTGGTCTGAAATCAAACAGTTCACCATTAAGTTTTATTGCTTTCGTTCAAGTTTGATCAGTTATTTGTAAACAAGAATTATAATAATCAGGTCTATAGTGCTTACAGGAGTAATGATAAATTTGGTAGTACGCAAGAGAATATAGGTGGCGCTGTACCAGGCGGGCATTGAATTATATTATTTGGTAAGGAATTCAGGGATTCTTCTAAAGCGCACTTACAACACTGTAGCTAGTAATTAACCAAAAGGAACTTGTAGGGTTTTTGTTATTTACAATCAGTTTAGGTAGAAACTTGGGCATGTCCCTCAAGTATCCCCCTCCCTCCCTCCTTCCTCCCCTTCTCCCTCCCCCTCCCCACCCCCACTCCCCCTCCCCCCTCCTCCCTCCCCCCCTCCTC
>JAVCKS010010340.1:3916-16419 GCA_032273685.1 Pteraster tesselatus
CCGTGTATGGGAATTTGGAAGAACTGTCGTGTAATGCACCGGCAGCCGTAGGTACGTTCGTGCATAGAAACTCAACTGGGCACCAATTGGATGTATGAACTAATAGTGTGGTGCGGGCGAGGAAAATACCGCTGCATGGGCTATGAACTCGCCTTCGGGGGCAATCCAGGAAACACTATTATTGTGGTTCGTGTCTTGTAACAATCGTTCCAAATATTATTTACCGTCACGAACGAGATTGATACTTTGGGGTTGATTGATAAAAAATGTGTTCTTTTTGTTTTAATATATTAGGAAATTACAATTTGAAGATTGAGCGAGACGGTGTACTTTCGGCGATGTCTGTGCCATTTACCGTTCTACCCTGTACGTAATTGTTAATATCATAAACCGAACATTGAAAAGTATATAGTCCCAAATGAGTTTAAACTGAATAAAAAATGACAACATACGAACATATTTGTAGTTGAGAGATGTTGGTAGCTCTATGGACCTATGACCTTTCCTCAGCAAATCAACATTTTAGGGGCCATATATCAGCAAGGATGGCAATACGTCAGTTGCAAAAACATTGGGTTATTTTGATATGATCGGGAAAAGCATTTGTCAAAATTATCAAAATATGTGTTCTTTTAATTATTTTACATCAGTTAAAATGCGTAATAAAAATAATAATGTCTATGATAATGAAACAATGTATCGAAGTTCTAAAAGTCACAATGGGGCTGTGTATGACTTTAGTGATAACTATTCTCTAAAACAACAATTGCATGGGTGTTTTATACTGCCATCTAATAATGCGATTTCATTCTGCCTTGTTTCACAGCTATTGCTATTCTATCTGGTTCACCGTCTGAGCTGACCATAAACAGCACAGCGGACAGTTTTACGTTTGTGGTCACCGCAGGCGCAGGTGCTTTTACACAAGCCAAGACTCTTACAGAGCCAAGCCTTATAGTTGAAGGAGGTTAGTGTAGTGTCAAGTAATAACTTAAAGGTTTCTTCCGTGTTTAAGTCAAGGTATTCGATTTCGGTTTGTCCGAGTTATGATTCTAGCGTGGGAAAAATTAGACAGCCATTAAAAATACACGAATTCAATTATTTCGATTTGAGTATATAGGTTCGAGAGCCGAAGACGTTGTGTATACATTACGAATAATCCAACGAAACGTATGTACATATTATATTGCGATTCGAGTATAGACTCAAGAAACGCAATATGTATATTACCAACAACCCAACAAAAATTAAACCGACCCACATTGTGTACCGTATCCAAACTGTTATCCACTGAACTGGTGTCGTATCCTTTGTTTAGATGAAAAGGTGTATCCCGGCACCTTCAGTACGGAATCAGACAACATCATGTACTTCACCTTACCGATGCCTAAGGGGTCCGTTTCGCTGACAGGGTGGCCATCAATTAATGGTGTCGAACGTCTAACTACAAGTCAGAATTCCAACCTTCGGTTTACGGCTTACTACCCAGCGCCAATATTCGATGCAGCTAAATTCAGTCCTACCGGTAGGTTTATTGATCATAAATAGCATGTTTGGGCGCGCCCTGTATCAATCACCTACTTCCAAGCATAATGTGTGTCATTTTAGGTCCGGGCGGGTCGGAGAAATAAAGGCTTCTAGCGTGTATTGTATAATAGTTGTCTTGTTAAATGTATTTTTTGTAAAATGGCTCGAAAACAATCAATTCACAGGGTATTTTCTTGTCAAAATGAATTATTTGTTTGGCAGCAATATTTCATTTGCGACACGAAACTACACTGTGCCTTGTATTATCTAAGGAAAAGCCTATAAGAATTAGTAATCAAGGTGCTTCATTATTTTTGTATTTTACCAACACAACTCTATAAGGTGGCGCTGTGGTAATCAAGTTCAGCTCTGCGGTTGCCTACAACCAATTCAGTTCGTGTGGTGACGTATTCCAGGATATTACTCAGCTAGGCACCGATGCAAGCTGCCGGTGGCGTGGTGCTAGGACCCTATTGGTTATCCTTGGTATTGGGTCCGATCTTACAGTTGGTAAGTTATCAGAGTTGTCACATTTCATGAGGCAGCAAAACATCCGATCATCGGCCGGCATAGTTAGATGCCGCATGTCGTCCTTGGTTGATCCTATAAACCGCCTAAATATCACTGCTGTCTATTTACAGAGTAAATTAATACCTACCCTCAAAGGATTCGACATACACACCTTTAGTATAGGCTATAACTATATCAACCACTGTATTCGTTCTATTTGTCGGTGCTTATAGTGGTTAACTCGCCTTAACTCTTCAGTTGGCCGAATGACAGTAATTAGTTCCCACGGGTGACATGCTTGAGGTTTGTGCTAAGTATTAATTGTGATGACGATGCTATCCATTTACCTTTCGTTCAGGTGACACCCTAACCATAAAAGAGAAATCTGTCGGCGCATTCATGCAGAGTTATAGTCGCTACGGTACAGGTAGTCAAACGGTAGATGGGCCGGACAACCCCATAATCCCGACGGTGGTGCTACAAGGTAGCAGTCAGATTACTAGCTGTGGTATGGTCAAGCTAAATGGACGGCTCTCCCGGGGCGGGGCCGGCAGACCCATGAACTTTCTTTGGTCGGTCACTAGTGAAGCGGACACGGCGCCATTGGATGTGATACTTGAATGTGAGTATTAAACGTATACAGGGCCAAGACAGATATGTCAGCAACTCGTCTATCATTTAGATGAGTTGTAGTAGAGTCTCCTAGTTTCTGCGTTAGGCAGTTGCAGCTTGTTTTTCTGTTTATCTGCGATTTGTCAGTTGTGAGAGTAAATAATAAATATACCGCCACCAGGTTTGCTCTGTCGTAACTTAACATTCACTAAATACTATGTGAATGATCGTTGAAACTACTCGGTTCATTCGGTATAATGGAGTGATTCGATGACCCCAGCATTCAGGCTATGAAATAACTCTGTCCTTTCACCACGACTGATCGATTTGCAGCGGAAAATACGATCAGTCTAACGCTTACCGGAAGTTTACTGCAAGCTGACACCATCTACACGTTCTCGCTAACTGCCCAAAACTTCCTGGGAGAATCAGATACTTCGAGCATCGATGTAACCCGGTCAGCAGCTGCTGTTCCAGAAGTTACGATCTTCGCAGAGGGAGCTGATCTGGACGGTGTCTTTGTATCAGATGGGTAAAATATTGATCATGTCTGTTGATTGGCATTCGAGTGCCGTGTGCTGAATCTTATCTCGAACGTCCTATCAAAGTTAAACAGTTTTTACACCGTTGCATCACCGAAATAAATTGATCTTTCAGAAAGTTTCACGAACAACGTATACTTCTTTGCAGATTCTACTTGGTAGCGTTCGTGCAGTTCTACGCTGACTGTGTCCCACCGGGAGCAACTGTTTATTCCTGGTCGGTGGATGATGACAATATTGCCCTGAATCTCAAGACAATTAGAAGTCGCCGACTCTTCGTCAACAAAAACTCCTTGCCGGGTAAATGAAATTACAAGACGGGACTATTTTATGAACGTTTCGGACACAAAATAAAGCTGACCGAAAGATTGTATGTAAACCAAGTTTATTACATGAGAGTAAGAATTTGATTTCTTATCTACTTGGAGACGTGTTCGAATTAGTCTATAATGCTAAAACTCGGCCAATAGTATCGACAATGGAATAAGGATACGTTTTCTGCAGTTTTCTTATCAACGTAACATATCAAGAAGCAGATATAACACATCTGTCGTCCTCTGTGTCTAGGATCTTCAAACGTCGTCTTCACTGTGACAATCTACAAGTCCAGCGAGCCAGAGAATAATGTTAGCCGCTCGGTCACCGCCAAAACTCTGAACTCAGATCTAGAGTCCAAAATCTTTGGCGGTAACGAGCTGACAGTGGGTCGAGACCGTGATGTGCTGGTACTGGATGGATCTGACTCTTATGACCCGGATGAAGTAGCTATCGACTTTACATATGAGTGGCAGTGCTTTCAGGTATGGTAACCAAACTACAAGTAGCATGGACTGGCCCCTCACCCATTCATTGATAAGGACGGGTCTTATCTACTACATCTATGCCTTTTCCTCTCCTTGGTGCCCCATATTAAGGCCCACACTAAAAATGGGCTGTAATTTGTTACCAGACTCTAGTCCATGTTTACCCAGGCGCCGAATCCACTGGGCCCACCGCGCATTGCCCAAATGCCCATAATATAGCCAGTCCACCACTGATGGAATATATGGCTTGCTGGGGTCAGGTGCCCAAACAGCACGTCACTGCCGTGGGACCCAGGTTTGAATCCTGATGGTGTCTGCCTAATCTCATAAGATGGTCATAGTTACCACCGAGTATCTTCTTCACGTGTCCTTTGAGAGAAGGTGTTCGACACAGTTATAGTTATAGCACTATCTGACGTATTTCTTAGTCGGAATAAGTTATAGTTCTAAAGAGGCGAAACCCGCATCGTCACATCTAACATGTTGGTACACTCATGACTCGGACACGAGTCCTCCAGGCCGCGAAGGCGAGGAAAGTATATACCGCTGTGCCATCTGTCAATTGAAGTATAATCATCTGCTTAATTTATGAAATTCAAATTGATCATCGTATAAAATTGATACGGTAAAATGTTTACTATTGGATAATGCCAAGGTAACGGACCAGTCTGCTTGCTGGTCAGCCAAGACGGGTGAAGAAGGCACCCAGTTCCCATCATTAGCTGCAGCTTCATTGAGTCAGCTCTACGTCTCACCTAGCTCCATGGAGGCTGATAGGACGTACGAATTTACCTTGGTAGTTTCCAAGGGAGCGCGGAGTGCGGATTCTTCAGTCCTGGTCACTGCCCTGAACGGCAATCCACCAACGGTATGGTATTTTCGTTCCTTTGCGGTAACCTTCGCCGGGTATACATGTACTACCATTACTATGTGTTTAGTGTCAGCGGTACAGGGTGCATGGTTTTTATCCAATGTGTTGAATTGTAATCTTATTTGTCTGTTCTTTTGTTTATCAGGTAACTATTACATCAAGTTCTAGTACACTGAAATCATATGAACCACTATCGCTAACAGCTGTTATCTTCCATACCGTACCTCTGGCCAGTTACGTTTGGGAAACTGTTGGGGCTGCGGATGGTGAGTACTGGACCGATGTTACCTTTTACACAAATATTGCCGGTCTGGGCGTCAACCGATCAGAGGTGATGTAGTAGAAACGCCATGCGTTGCTGTGGTGTACAATTAGTACACTATAACCTATGGGTGTCGTCGATGGGGACTGAACTGGGCAGTGGCGTCATGAAGGGCGTCCGGCCGTGAAATGTTGCTTTAAACTAGCCGACCATGTGAGACTGACACTGCTGTGACGGACCAGCCCATGAAATAGAAGGAAAACACTGAAACACCTGTTGTAGAAGGCCGATGTAGTAGAACGGTATTCGATAATTGCAATCATCTACTCTTAATTGTCCGTGTATTCTGTAAACGTTGCTAATAATCACATGCACAGTAGGTCGAAGGCACAAAGCTGCGTCAGTCAGTAGATGAAATAGTTATCATCTTGTTCATTACAACCTGTACACATCGGTAATGGTATAACGGTTTGAACATTCAGGTTACGGGTTCCTAGAGTTAACTGACGGAAGTGGCAACTTGGCCAGCAATATCGGTTTCTACTCGTTGGGAGCCAGTGGATCCTTATCAACCCTTAACATTCTACCTGGTAAGTAGACCTTAAAAAAATACTCTTCTAGGTGATAACCACAGGCAGCACTGTCTATACCAATCATGGTTATCCAGCACGAGATTGGAGGCTTCAAGTTGAATTATCCAAGTTTGAAACCTTTTGAATGTCACCGAAATGACAGGTATCTGTAGCGAAAGAGTACCCGGTACTTCAGCCCTCACCATCACTTGCGACAATAACATAATCTTGTAACTATCCGATGTAAACATCCGTGGTATCTATTTTGTTCGTGGTATATTATGTTAAAGCTATAGTAATAAGCTAGGTAATCATACCAGATTATCAATTCAGCATTTACAATTCAAGATGAATTCGGTCTGATATCGCACGGTACATTATTAAATTTGTTAAGGTACTACTTTCTGTAAACTGGTTTCTGTCTATAATTCTGTAAAACTTGTTCTGTACAAGTATTTAGTTTCTGTACAATTAGTTTCTTATTAATGCTTAAATTGATTGCATACCTGTAAAGTGATTTGCTTTATTCGCACCGACCTCTGGTAAAGAGTTATCCACGTAACAGCTATGGAGTATATCTATTTGAACTAAGATTTTCTTCCTTACCTTCAGGTAAGTTGACTGCCGGTTCCTCGTATAACTTTCGGCTCACGGTCACCACGCTTGATGGACAGTACGGTCAGGCACAAGTACTGATTTCAGTTCTTAGTGAAGTCACATCTTGCATCTTTTCTCTGAATGGCATCAGCGTCTACAGCGAACTCGAACCTGTAAGTGGTTTTGTACACGACAGTAGGATTATAATTATTAAGAGCTGGTACTTTATTACACCAATGGGATTCTCGAGGACGGCTAAAATATTATAACATTACAATAATCATCGTTGTATAAAATGAACAAGCGTTACATGAAAAACTTCATTTACACCCTTACATTTTACATATTGTACTATGACCTGCGAACTGTGACCTGCGAACTGTGACCTGTCACGAATTGAGAAAAATACTTTGGTATTTCGAATTACAGTACACAAATAGAGCATTCTATACCACTTTGATAATCACGGTCAATCGAGTCGACAAACAGAGCGTGCGCGTGCGACTGTGAAAGACATAAAAATATGATTTTTAATTGCGAGAAGACACCCAAAAGTTCCTTTTCTGATCATCTTAAGTGTACAAGTTTATTAAGTACGGTAAATGCTGGAATGGATTAGTCAAATTGTGATACTATAGGTTTATACGTTGTTGTCTAATGTCTCTGCCCAGGTCATCTACACCGTAGACAACTGTGTGGCCGATCCGTCAGCCTATCCGTTGACGTACCGCATCTTTCTGATGCAGAAAAACAGACGGAGGTCCATCACGGAGAAAACCAGCGATTCGGCTATAACTGGGGTCGGTTTGCCAGTCACCGAGGCTGGCTCTGTTAGTAATACATTCATTGCCGAGGTATGTACACGATCTATGCTTTTTTGAAATATCGATAGCGTTACTATGGTAATATAGAATACTACCGGCAGTAATTAGAAATTCACGTAAGTGACGATTATAGCTGGAAACTACGTGTAATAACGGGTTGCCCATCAGGAAGCAATCAGCTTTCTTCATCCAACGGAAGAATTGCAATTGGGCGATTCGATTGATTAATTTTCGTTGGGAGAAATTTTGCTGCCATTTGCTGCGAGCGTGTAACAAGTGAACTTGTATCTGTTGTTTTTGGCGCCGGTTGGTCCGCCCCACACCGGGGCCCAGGTCGCCTTTCGGCGACCCTGCCACCTTATTTTCAAAGAACACAAATAGTGTGCAAACAGCCCCTTACGCATTGAACGACATAAAAGGTGTATCCTTTGGTAATACGCTATTGGACCTTAGCTGTAGGTATATAATCATTCATAAAAACGACATCAAGCATCACATTACAATGGACATAACCACCAGATACAGAAATCCTGACATTTACCTGGTCTGTTTAGGTTTGCGATTCCCTCGGGAGTTGTGCAACCTTCGCCCACACTGTCGATGTGACCATCGAGCTGGAGTGCACCGACGAAGAGAGGCTACTGCTGACGGAAGAGTTGGTCACTGTGGAGAAATTCAAAAGTCAGTTTCCTAATATCATGCATAAATTAACCAAAACAGATTCATCAAATATGAACGGTTCAAAACCGCACGTATACGAGCGCTGCTATACCGTCAGTAATGAAGGAGCTAACGGCATAATCATGAGCCATAACGGTGATCGGCGCTTAGTTATAGGTGCCGTCCTGAACAGTTTTAAAGTTATAGAAATTACCTGGCTAGCTGTGTGAGGTTACAGTGAAACTCACAATACTGATCAATCGTCGTTACTATATATGTGATGGGACAGTTAATGAATGTGAATGAGAATAGGAATTGTTTCCGTACCTAAATAAAAAACAGTATCTAAAATGCCATAAAATACGGTGTGTCTGTCACCATGTATTGTAAACATGTCCACATAATAACCTCCATACAATTACTTTGCTGGTTAATTACAGAAAACTACGCTGCTGCATTGTCTAATTTTAACGTCATCATCGGAAAGGTAAATCCTTGTTAATGCTTGTCACAATTCAGGTGACCTTTTAGCATTTATGCTAATGAGCGAAGTCATTGTTTTTCTTGGGATTAATTTCTACCGTCATACTCTACTCAAATTAAAAACCACGAAAAAGCTAGACAGCCCGCACGACGAGACCAAAAAGATGCGGTAGACGAGACTATGCACGGTCTCAAAACGCATTTTGATACTGTGCAATAATGTAGCATATTATTATGCAGACCCCACCCTTGCAGGCCGGGCACGCCTTCGGCGTAGGCGCCGCAACGCTGTCCCCTTCGCTATTTGCTGCTAGGTACAGTTCACGCCCCCTATATAGATCGGCCCCTGACTAGAGTGTTATATTCAATAGTAGATGAAAGATTTTAGTGGTATATTATTTTTCAATAACTTGAACAGTGTGGCGTTGCTAGTCGGCGTAGGCGGGCCATCGCGTCAACTACCACGGACTCGGCTACTGAGCAGCTAGCACTGCTTGATGAAATCGAGGCAACCAACGAACTGGATACCAGCGAAGCAGAGCGCCTTATTGATGAATGTTCGTCAGTTAATATCGACGATCTCTCACTGGCTGACCAAAGTATGAAACTGTGATCAGAATTGTATTTTTGGGGACGTGTATTTTATTGGGTTACCGTATTGACTCAACACAAGCAAACTATAAACAAAGAAATCAAAATACAGATTTGCGAATACTAAGAAGCAATATTACTTACAAACAGATAATGAGCAAAATCTCATCTGAAAGATATCCACAAACTATTTAGTGCATTAATATAAATGGGAAGAGCTTCATTCATCCATAAAGACAATGACAATAAATAAATCACAACAACCGTTAATAATCTGAAAATGTATAAGCATTGCAACGATTACAAAACACAAATTCTTGTCCGTATATCTTGTCGACCGTTATCATTTTTGACGCTATTCCCATCCGCATTTTGCAGGTCGTTTCATTGACATTTTAGTCAAACTGGTGGCTGTCTTTGAGGTCTTCGACGAACCTGTACCTGATAACAGTGCAGTCATCGTTGAAAACAAGGCTTACGAGATCCAGCAAGGTTTAACCCAATACGACAACAATCTGCTGCTAACTACCATAGCGTAAGCCGACCACTTTCCACTTCGTAAAGGTGTAATAAACTGATCTATACAAAGAACATATCGGCACGGTCGCATGGGAAGCGTATAGAGCTAATACAACAAAGAAATGTATATTCCTATATAAGTTATAATACAGGATTACAGGGGCATCGGTTGCGTACGGCCGACAAGATATGTCGTCGTCACAGCATACCGTGACTCTCGTAGGGGCATCGATTTGCTATCCGTATAATACGTCAGTAATATTGCAAACGTATTCTCTGGTATATATACCTTTGTCCGCTCATCTTTTGTACAAATGATTGTAAATCCGAAAAACGCACGGATTCTCCGCGGGTTGTTTCCTGGTTAATCCAAACGAAAACATGGACGGACAATCTGCTATGCATATTTCGCCTTTTTTTATGACGGCACTTGTATACTCTGTATAATGCAGCCATAATTTATAAAGCCACGAATACATTTCGCATTGATCGTTTGGAAAAGAAATAGAAATAGACATTTCGTACTTGCTTTAACCCTCATTGATCAAATGAAATTCCACGACCGAAACTGATATTATTGGTATAGTTATTGGGTATATTTATTGGGTATAGTTATCTCATCTGTTTAATATTGGGATCTCATCTGTTTAATATTGGTATTTCGTATCTACAAAATAAAGCAACCTGACGGAAAGATTAAGGCAATCGCAGCAAGGATCGTTACAACTAGGCGGTGCTCCGCTGGAGACGGTTACCAACGTTAAGACGAGAATCGTTCAACGGGTTATACCAACCGGCCGCTTCGTGAGCAAATCGGAGGACGGTGGGATCACTATAGACCTCGGCAGTGAGCTTGGAAACATGTAAATGAATATTCACTTGTTACTGCCGAGTATATATTAATTGTTAATAGTACGTTTCACCTTTTCAATGCTGCACAAATTCAATATACGCCATGAAATCCCAACTTTTATCGATTACTTGATTTCAATCCTGCAGGTGCCAATTAAGGCATGCATTTTGGATTTTCGGTCCCAACCCTTTCCCCCACTCATCCTGTCTACGATACAGACCTTTGTGGTAAAGCCGTAACTGTGTCCAACCCCTACTATCTTAGACATGTTACAGACACTTGCAGTAGGCTATAACTGATTAACTGTATCAACCATTTTCTCTCAAAGGTATATATAACTGTATCAACTCCCTTCCCAAAGAATCAAAATATACGAACAATATGCAAAGCCTCAAACAAAAATACTAAACCAGAAATACCTATACTACTTATATAACAGGCTATTACATTAGACATCTACTGACTGATGCATTATATTTTGTTAAGGTTTTCAGCGGACTGGGCCTGCAGCTCAGGAAGCTGTTCCGGGGTCACCCTAAACTTCGAACACTGGCAGACAGGAGAGGATCAGTTTTCAGTTTCTGACGAGGACAGGATGAACGTCGCTGGTGATATTGTAGATCTGTCTATTCAGGATCCGAGTTCAGGTGCTAAACTACGACCAGTTATATCGCTTAGTGATATTGCGGTTGATCTGAGTTCAAGTACATGTAATTATGCATTATGCAACTTACTTTACACAATCAGATGTTGTAGTTCTGCAAAAGTGTAATTTTGAAGGAAACGTATACGCACACCTACTATTATAGAAGAAATTGTTACACATATGGACATTTTGGGGTTAATTCATGTTCCTATTAAAAGCTGTTAGCATATATATAGAAATGTTTGACGAATTAGTGTATTGTCCTTACTCCTAACAAAATGAGCTGTACTGTTTCTATAGATTTGATGAAGGCCTATATACATATATCCAACAATTTATAATACCTATGATTTCATTTCAGATTGACACAAATATACTATAATATAATCGCTAATCCGTAACTGTTAATTCACTGTCTATGTTAAGGTGATGAGATCATAGTTGCTAATCTGAGTGAGCCTCTGATCATCCACCTAATCGTAACCAGGCCTCAACTTTTGAAGGAGTACGAGTGTCGTTACTGGGACGCTGCTGCCATGGTGTGGTCTACGTCTGGAATCGAAACCATCGGTATTGATTCGTCGTCGGTGCAATGCCATACCAATCACCTAACTGCATTCACAGTTTTTGCAGTCGATGTTCCGTTTATAACTACGGCTGACACTTCAACTGATACTTCAACAGGTTAGTCTGTTTAACCACTAGTTAACGACCTGGTTGGGTAAGGTAAGCCGTTTGGCTACATAATTACTCTCTCGTATGACATCTGTTATAAGTGGAAAAACGTCAATGTTACAACATCAAAAATGTTACTGTTCAAAAAGCAGCGTTTGCCTCACAGATCCATAGCTGAATAATCGCCACCATGATTTTTTTTTATACTACCCTATGCCAACAATATAAGTACATGTACATCTTTTATAAAATAGCAGCGCGGGCCTTGTTTCAGTTCATATAACATTTACTATGACGAGGTTCAAATCCCAGCATTATAACTAATATGTTCGTATCTCATGAGGCCACGAGATCACACAGCCAGTCCCTCGAGATGGAGGTGGGAGGTGCACAAAAATTAACAAAAACTAAAATCTGATGCTTATCAAAGGACAACAACAGCAACACATAAAGACTGCTCCTCAAAGCACCCAGGGGAGACAAAAGGGAGATGTACAGAAATCCATCTGGGGTGCAATGATACGCCATAGATCCGGACTTCATCACAGCATTCCGTATACATAAATATTTCTACTCGTGTTGTCTGCATTTAGATATACTTGCCGACAGGTTAAAATGTGGAAAAATCTTCTAAAGGAATTGCTACAGATGGTTGTTGCACCAGTTACCTTGCATCCCCCTTCGCATCCCCTGACACAACTGTAAAACACATTCAGGATGTTCCCAGGATGTGGTCTTACTCTTAGCTCCATTTATTTCCGCATGATTTCATTGTTTTAATGTACCGGTGTCACAGCCGATTTGGACCCCTTGCAGATTTGTACCTCCTGTCTAAACATGCTAGCAGATATGGGCTCCTTCCGGTCCAAATCCACCAACCCCAACCTTAACCTTAACAGTAGCACTAAACCTAAACCAGAGGCGATCCACTAGTGCGGGTCCAAGGGGGGGATGGG
>JAVCKS010010362.1:0-16409 GCA_032273685.1 Pteraster tesselatus
CCCCCCCAATACCCTAACTGACGTCATTATCATCCATTGATTACTACCACTTCCTATGTCTGATTTAATGTTTAGAAATACGTCTGATGCACGTTTGCAAACACCGCGTAAAAAGTATTCACGGCCATTGGGTATACACAGTTTATAGGGGCTGATCGTTGACAAAACAATTCAGACAGCCAAATAATCGTTTCACGCACACAATGGTCTTTGTTGTGTTTACAATCATTAGGAAGCATGTCTGGTACACTTGGATAATGTGAATGTCCCACTTAATAACGCAACACGGAATAGCTTGTTGTCGTGTGAACAAACACTAACGTGAGTTTTGAAATACTAAAATCACCACAAATCTAAGAACAGGCATACCTATCTGGTATGTGGCCTATGTTCACACAGTGTGTCATTATTGCATAAATGTAACCTTTTGTCAACATCTTGGTCAAAATGTCTAAAGTTAGTTAATGGTACATGTATATGTATGCTTATGATACATTTAACTGTTGTTTGAACCAATTGGTACCGTTTGATTTGACAGTAAATAATTTCAATGTTTATCTATTTAAAGGGGGAGTTCATGCAGATAGAGACATGTGGTGACCTGGCTGTCATGTACGAACAATGCTCTGTAACTGTCCGTGGATGGATTTGTGTGTGCTATTTTACAGCTAAAAAGGCAAACCTATAATAACATTATCAATGTAACATTTTAGATTATATCTCAGGATCAAATCAATGTGACGTCAAACAGCACATCACGTTTAATGACGAATCACTGCTTTACTGAGCGAACTCATTACAGAGTGCATGGTTTATTAATGTTTACTGTAATTAGATGATCGTCGCTCCAACAAATCAAAACTTGCACTGTAGGTTCGGGAGTGAGGATTTACTATAATATAGATATAATAGAGGCTAGAGGCCTTACTAAAAAAATAAGGGCTAAAGCCCAAGGGGAAAACGTCCCAAAAAATTAGTGTATGATCTAAAGTGATATTATAAAATCGTTATGAATTTGTTTGAATTTTGATATTGAGCGGAAATGTATTTAACAATATGGCGGCTCGTTCCCACAGCGGCCTTAATTTTGATCTCTCTAATCCCTCTGAGGTACCGGTACCGTAGCCTTTAGTATACCTGTATTGGTTTTAATATTCAAACTAAGACAGGTACAATATGTAAGAGTCACTACTCGAATATTAAAACTGATTCATTGGACTGTGTGAGCATTCAACCCGAAATTCAATTTAGAGTCTCATTTCCAAACCTCGACTACAACACATGTTTGGATTTTGTTTCTTCAATAACAACAAATGATTCTCTTTAAAATATGTTTTGGTCAACAACGCTAAACAACAAAGATTCCGATGCCGTTGTGCACATTTGTTTTGTGGCAGATAAAGTTATTATCATGAACGATATGAAAGTTCCCAAGGTTTGATTTTGTAAGTTATATGGACAACCAATAACATTGAGCTAGCTAGTATAGTATCGAATACACACGTACGGTTTACATACACATAGATTTTGGATTGTTTACGTGGAGTCCCGGTTGTCTTTCATCCTGTCAAACGGAACGAATTCCTTTGTAGCTATTTCATTCACGCTTTTAGCCCTGGGAATTAAGCCTTAGCACTAGATAATCATTTGAGTACACGAAGCTACTTAGCGCGCGCTTTGATCTCTTTTGACATGGCCGAAATTAGCCCTTTCTCTTTGGCTAATCGGTCTAACTTGTTTGATGTTTGTTCTGGGAGGAAATCCTCCCGATAAGCAACTGATGTTCGTACGTTCAACCGTTTTCAAATGACCGCTTGTAATGTAAACACTGGGCTCATTTTCGGGATCGTGTAGGCGATCATTACACAACAGACGACTGTTTACTGTGCAAAACGTTGATTACAGTAGTGAGAAAACCTATTGGATTATGGTGGTTTCTTGCCTTGCTAAAACATCTATAATTTCATTTTTACAACGGTCACATGTACATATCATACATTTGTTGGCAACTTATACTCAAACATAATTGCATCCAACATTACGGCGAGACAATAATTATTGAATAGTCTCTAAGTAGACAGAAATGTACAAATTATGACGGTAATTGTGTTAATTTTGTCCTCACCTACGGTCGACCCACAAGCACGACTAGTCCAGTCAGTGCCGGATTTAGGCATAGCCAGAATGGGCCATGGCCCAGGGCCCCCCACATTTAGGGCCCCCCATCCCCACAATTTTCCTGCTCTCCGGAATAGCCAGAACCATGCATATACAGTCCTTCTTGCAGATTTTTATAAGAATAGCCCCATATGTATGCTCACCGCGCTTCGCACACAGTAATTTAATGGCACCGATCATCAATGTTTGAATGGTGCTGGCGCAATCTGCATCCAACTCCCAGAAATACCGGGGTTTGCCCCTTCTCGTTTACGGGTTCCTTACCGTGCCTTACACAACACACGGGACCTACGGCTTAACGTCCAATACGAAGAACACGGCAACACAACGACTACGACACGCCTCAAACCTCGGTTCTCGTTACTCTTTCCAACAAAAATGACAGTAAAAGTTAAGAAATCAGTGTATATTTCAGAGATAGCCTGACTTAAAGTGTAATTTGAATCCGGAATCTGGAATTAGACAGAGGCATTAGGCCTACTTTATAATCCTTTGTCAAATTAAAATCTTTCGCTAAAAATAGCGGCCTGTGTAATATTAGACAGCAGAGGGTGCCTTACGTGTTAATTAACCATTATCCAGTCATTTCAAATCGGAAGCAACCTTACATCTAAGCTATCCGACAAACATAGCAAATGGATCGGTCGAAAAGATCAAAGTGTGTTACGAAACTCCGATGGATTTAAATAATATCCTAATGTAATTACTGGGGTTCGGTGGGCTTTGGGTGGGGTGGGATTGGGAGGTGGTAGGGAGAGGATGGGTTGTCAGGCTGTAGCGGTACTATCCTCGGTTGTATACCACTGTGGATCGACGACTGCATGAAGCCCATTAGACCATTATGTGTATTATTGGTTCTCGTTTCCGGTTTCCAGACCTCGTGCACGGGGCTTGTGGGGCTTTTCTATGGTGGCCCTGAAGGGACATCACATATCACAAATATCTTCGCAAATGTTTGCGATGTCGCAAATTTTATCACAAATATCTTCGCAAATATTTGCGATGTCGCAAATTTTATCACAAATATCTTCGCAAATATTTGTGACATCGCAAAAATTTGCGAAGATATTTGTGATATGTGATGTCCCTTCAGGCCACTATACCTTTCTCACATGTAGCTACATGTATAACTAGGCCTATGCTTTATCTTCACACGATGCAGACCATTGGTGTACATTACAACTCCACGAACCCACCACTTGAACATGCAGTAAGAAACATGTATTTAGTATGGCGAGCATAAGTGACAATTATTCACATTTCAAGTATGTGACGTGTATGGAATTGAAGATTCCAACCAAACGTAGTTGGAAATATCTCTAAAATAGACATCTCTAAATGATATATCTAATTCTAAATGATTTTAAGATCTTGACATAATTTAAAGACAATTCGAAAATATCTGGAAAAGTGTTTGAAGCAAATGAGAGTGTGAATAAATGTCACTATACAGGGCGTATCAAAATGAAGGAAACAGTTTTAAAATACCGCTAAATTAAAAAGTATGAGGTATGGGGTGAACATGCTCTAATTAATCAACATCTTGTCCTCCCTCAACTGCCAAATCACTGGCGTATGACAATCAATAAGGACTCTGTGGCTATTTTGTAAACCGAGCACAAAATTAATGCAGTTGCGCTAAGATTGTATGGTTTCAATTCCTGGGTTTCGGCACAAGATGGTGCTCCCTCCACACAAAAGGAGAACTGTCACAGAACGCCTCGCAGAATTGTTTGGCAATCGCGTAATTTCTTTGAATCATGAAGTTGAAGATTCTCTGACCTGACCCCACTGGATTATTTCTTGTAGGGCCATCTCAAATCAAGATTTTTCACGAGTCCTCCAGCAAAACTCGATGAACTGCAGAGACGAATGACTGCAGAAGTTGACATCCTCAGACAGGACAGGGTTCTCATAAGACGTGCTGTAAACGCCATGGTGAGGAGGGAGGAAATTTGCATTAAAAGAGATGGTGGACAGGTTGAAGACTAAGACTGTGAAGAAAGTACTGTTTTTTACTTGGCTCACTAAACTAGCCACAGTCCTTATTGTCACACGCCAGTGATTTTGCAGTTGTGGGAGGACAAGATGTTGATTTACCTATGAACTAGAGCAAGTTGACCACATACCTCATACCTTTAAAGTTAGCGGTATTTGAACTGTTTACTTCATTTGTATACGCCCTGTAGTTTAGAAAGGTACACTGTTTGAGTATATGGGTGAAATAACGGCGACGCCAATACGAACGAACGTATTTGCCCCTCTACGTCACTAGTACCAACACTGAAGACATCTGCATGGTCGAATAGTTGAGGGCCAGAGTACATCAGTACTGGCCAAAAGTTTGAGTACACCTGTTGAAAACCAGTTGAGACTTGTGTAACCTTCAGAGGCTCCTTTCTGTTATATCAATCCAAGGGTGGCTATTTCGAGGAATCAAAGATATAGGGAGATTTCAAGGACATTTCTATGACCTGCAATGAATGGAATACACGCATTGAATACACCTGTTTTCAACAGGTGTACATAACCTTTTGGCCGGTACAGTAAGCCAATAGGCCGAACGACTAATTTGTGATGATCCATTGTCAAAGTTAAGAGCCCTTGTCATCAGCTCTCTACGCGACTCACTACGCGACTCACTAAGCGGCTCGCTATGGGACTCACTACGTGGCTCGGTACGCGGCTCACTACAGGACTCACTACGCGGCTCGGTACGCGGCTCGCCACGCGGCTCACTAAGCGGCTCCTTACCGGACTCACTAAGCGGCTCGCTATGGGACTCACTGAGCGGCTCGCTACAGGACTCACTACGCGGCTCGCTACGCGGCTCACTAAGCGGCTCGCTACGCGGCTCACTAAGCGGCTCGCCACAGGACTCACTAAGCGGCTCGCTACGCGGCTCACTAAGCGGCTCGCTACAGGACTCACTACGCGGCTCGCTACGCGGCTCACTAAGCGGCTCGCTACGAGACTCACTACGCGGCTCGCCACGCGGCTCGCCACGCGGCTCGCTACGCGACTCACTACGCGGCCCACTATGAGGCCAACTATGCGGTTTACCATACGGCTGCTGTGTATCGTAAACCCATGGTACGACATACTGTGACATCTTAGTACGTTACGTCTGTCCGTGTAGCACATTGTATACGATGTAAACATTGCATTATACAGACAGTTGGTTCAGTCGCCCTTAATTTGTTCTAGTCTCCTTGTTTGACGGAGAAGATACCGCAACGGACGTCGATGGTGGCGCATTAAGGAATGCTGTTATTTGTTTAAACAGCGATTGATGCGGGCAATACAAGCAAAGGTTTTCTCGGATGATAGTATTCTTCTAGAGGTTTCAATGGAAATGTAAAATCTGAACTATAAAATTTGCCGGTTGGTGTATCTAGATCTCCAAAATTACTGGACGGGTACATCGTGTATTTTATGGGCACCGAAGCGTTATATTCATACATAAACTGAATAGAGTGGCGGTAATCTGGTATCTTTTGTATACACAGTAAAAACGCAATCCTAAAGAAAACAAATCGTTATCACGATTACGTTCCCCGTGAACAATGTTGTGAAACCAGCATCGCTTATAAAAGTGCCGCTTCTTAAATTCTTCTTTCTTCTTTCGTATGACCTCTGCCACCAATTGGCGAAATAGTGACATCAAAATTTACTGCCCCAGGATGGACGACGTAGACATGGAAAGCATCTCAACAACTTGGATCTGAGATTGTGATTGTAGGTGTATATTTCAACTGTCAAGTTGAATCATTTCTTGCTGAACAACATGCTCTGGTAAATAGATTAGGTTCATTTCGTCGGCTTCGGTTGACTCGCCTTCTTTGGAGGTCCTTTAGAAAGGGGAACTGAAAGTAAGCCAGATTGATACGACAGCCGAGGGAGGTATGGAACACATTAAATTACTGTGGCCATCCTCCACAATTTACACCACCTGAAAATCCATAGAATAACAAGGAATAAGTAAATAATCATGTTGAAGGCGCACGTGTTTTTTCTCTTGATAAATTATTGCATCGGTCCCAGGCGAGATGAAGATGTGTTACAATCAAGCGACTTGTATCGAAGGTCAGGTTGAGAGGTCAAGCGTGTTTGCGTAGTGATTTTCAACAGGCCAGGGCGCTAGTTTCCTTGATGCTGGAGTGGTATCCCAACCGATATGTGAGAAAGCAGGGTGGTAAACTGCTCGTTTCGAGCGTTTAACTCGTTAGCTTATGGTGCTGGGGGAGGTTACTTGTTGAAACATTTAGCTGTCGACGGTGTCAATCTGACCAAGACCGGCAAATGAGCGCAATGATGCCGATAGTCTTCTCTATAAAGTTATTACTTTATTGATTTCTCGTTGATAAACACGGTGATGGCTTAAGGAAGGGCTATGGTGTGAATCCTGTTCAGCATCAACAGCCGACGAGTCGCCCGATTTATGTCTACATCGCCTCATTTTCTATACAAAACACACCCATCCGTTGACAAAGGGCAGTTGTTTACGTTTTGAAATTGCGATAGAGATGTGAATAGTGCTTTAAATGTAGGGTATCGTTGTATGTTTTGATGCGAGCCCTGATTCTGAGGGTAATTTTACATAAACCACAAAAACAGTATCTACCTTTTCCGTCTAAATTTTTGCGACTGTATTAAAAACTCTCTCAAGCCCTGGTACACGTACATTCTATCACGTAGCGGAATGTGGAAGCGAAATATCTGGATACAAATATAAAGATTCTAAGATATTTTTGTACATTCAGGACCATTATCGCGGTACGGTCTACGCGAACCTTTTTGGAATGAGAGAGAATACCGGTTTTGTTTCACAAAAATCGATAGTATTTTGTTTAAGACTTCGCATGCTTCGTTAGAGGAAGCCAGGTGGCGCACTGGTACTTTCATCGCCTTCGTCACTGGTATACCCGGGTTCGAATACGGGGGCTGACATGTGAAATGGGTAGTTCGTCAGTCCCTATCTAGGTTCGTGGGGTTCCCCCATTCCGGAGCTTCCCTCCACGTCCAAAACCGTAGCCCAGATGATATCATTTCAAAAATAATATCATCTGCTCCTCCAATAAAGTATGTTATGCCACAGTTTGTAAAATTGTATATCTGTACTGTATCGAAATGTTCTTTTGGGAACTAGGGGGAAAAACGATTTCTTACAGGGAAGCCATTATTTTGTACGGGCTCCACAGCCGTTTTCACAATCCTGGCCTGAAAATAAGCAAAACAAAACAAACATATACAAGCCTACTCAACATACCATTGTGTTGAGATGTGCTGTATGTTTCTTCCGTATAAGTATGGAAGACGACTTTCCCGAATGACTAATCATCCATAGACCAGGCACAATTTTCTCACCACTTAAAATTATGGGTGGTTACATTTTGAAGAATGTACGAGAATGGGGAACAATTTTGATAATGGCAATCCTCACGGTCCAGCTTTAGGATGAAGTTTTTATATGAAATTGTTAAAATGACCCTCAAACGTTTGTTTAGTCAGAAGAATTCAGCTTTTCGTGTATATTGAGACGAATAAACTAGTGCAAATGGCTTATTCTCGGTACCATAATTATCCGAGACCCTCCATGGACATTACCAACAGGTGCAAAATTTCAAAACTATAAGTAGACAGGGGATAGAGAAGAAACACCGTGAAGTCTCGAAAGATCATCTACACTAATGACACCTCTAATAAACACATCGTCACGTACTACAGGGATGTGGATGTCCTGGCTTCAGACGATGATCGGCGAGATCAAACGATACCGCAAGGTGAAAGGGACACTTGATGCCTGCAAAGATATGTATGCGTAACGGCATAGGCCATCTAGCTCACTTATTATGTAAATATTCAAACTGATACATTACGATTTCAACAGGCATGCATGGAGGTTATAGTTAGCAGTGAATGATATCAATATCATTGATTGATTATCAGCTATTGGTTGACAAGTTGGTGGTCGTGTGTATTGGTTTGCCGACGTTCAACGCTGAGCGGATTGTCATTACACTGTTCGCAGCAATTGGTGTTTAGCAAACGTTTCGACAATAACAAATATTATATATCTATTTCATAGGCATATTCTTGTTGTTACCAGTGATATTGACCTGTTAATAAGGCCGTCGATAAGCGGGGATTCAATTGATTGTATGTTTTGAAATACATTATATTAAATATATCACTGATGAAATATCTCCACAGCAAACTGCGTATTTATTGACGTTGTTATAGAAATATATAACACTAATCTATCATAATTCTTTTCTTATAGTGAGGGTTTTTCCACCTTAATAGGCCTTCTGGTTTTCACCGGTTGAGACTAAGTAATAACGTGCCATCGAAGATTGTCAGGGCGAATTATCGGCAAGTTGAACTATACCTAATCGAAATCTAAGTAGTTTGTCAGGGTGGTCCACCGGTACCCTAAACCAACCGCCTACGCCGTGTCAGTTATTGATGTGTGCCTGTATTCTGCAGTTGACCGTGCAAATGTTTGTGTGTTTTTCATAATTTTAAACCACAATAGAACAATTTTAATGACTCGATCCGACCGCTGAAACTGCTGTTGACAGAAACCGCGCGGTTCAAAGGTCGCGGGATTGGTATATTGGGGGTAACGTACCCGTGACCCCGGCGGGGTACCAGCTGGTTGCAATAAGAGCGGGAATGGTTTGAGGGGGAGTTTCGGGCTGAGATCAAAGCTACAGTTTAGGTAAGGAAGCGCATGACGCCGGCCTCAAGGCGTATACACCGTTTCGTGAGAAACAGTGGCGGTTGCCGTGTGCATTGTGGGCGATATTTCAGGCAGGTATTGTGTCAATTACTGTAACATGACTGGATGGAAAACACGAAGATAAAACTACAAGAGATGCACAATAAGACAGAGCAGCTACATATAGCATTGGATACCAAGACCTTAAACAAAGGCCAATGTATGACAGTCATTTGTCAGACATTATGGGTTCTGTATTATTGCTCATGGTGTATACACTGGTTCGGGCTGGGGATTTACCCCTTCTTGTATAACTGTGGTTATAATGGTATAGACTCGTGGCTATACAAGCAAGACCAATTACACACGCACCTTCACCCCATACGTCAGGTTCAAAATGTTCTTCTTCCTAATTTTTTTTTTTCTTTTTCTTCTTCTTTTACAAATATCGCCCCCCTCCCGTCCACCCAAAGAGAAAAAGACTCAACTTTCCACAAAATGTCTTCGTGAAAATCCCTCTCTGACAGAGGTAAATATCTTCTCCTATAACACACGCTATAGGAACGATATTGATGCCTTGCGAAAGCAAACCCCAGCAGTATTACCGGTATATTATAATGGTTTTAGTGACATGGCCAAAGTTACCAAAAACCGTCAGTCCAATTGCTGTATCCTGTATTTGAACTCGGTACACCGAATATGAAGGTCAACTACCACTGCGTACGGGTGCTCAGCACTACCGTGATACCTGATTTTGAAATAACTCAGATAGAGGATGGATGCCGGAAGCCGCCCCAGCCGACCACGAAGGAGCTACGCGCACCACAGGCACAGGAAGGACAGTCCCCCTCTGCGGTAAATGTTATTAATTCGCACAGACATTGCATTTCATATTATGGTTCATTTAGTCAAGCATGTCGAGGGGCGGATCCAGGATTTTCCAAAGCTGCGGGGGGGGGGGGACGGGATGGCGAAGCAACGAATGACAGATCCCGAAACAATTGTTGTGTAAGCAAATCGGCGTAATACTCCAAGGCTATATTCACTTTCTCTCTTCCTCTTTTTCCTGTTTTTTAGTCACTCCCTCTTTTTTTTTAGGGGCCGGACAGAAAGAGGGGCCCACCCCCCTGGATCCGCCCTTGCTGTGCAGTGCTATGAAGTCTCATTTGTTTTCAATAAAAAACCAGGAGGATATAGGTCTAACACTGCGTATCGCGGCTCATTATTTGTTTATACAGTAGTTCCCTCATCATCCCGTACACCCGGCATCTCATCCCCAAATACCCTGCTATACTTCAATCAGAGGGGTTTAGCGGTCTCCACGGAGCAAGACTCCGTGTACGGGATCGTCGGCCCCCGGGAAACTGACTGGTAAATAACCCGTTTCGTATCGCCTCCCTATATCCTGAGTGATCTGTTCGCCTCCCGGTAATTGCACACACCTGTACAACAAGACAAAGGTCACGGCGAAATGTCAACGCGGTCGTGTTTATAGACGCAGAGTAATGATGAAAAATTGCCAGTCAGAGGAAATTGAAAAGGAACAACTTGTATCCCCCAAGTTGGCAAATTCAAAGCACAAACAGCGGTGAGAATCTGCTGGGAGAAATAGGGTATAACCAGTGTGGCTCAAAGAGGCACTACTGACCTAACTATTCGGTACCGATTCCAGTCTCGAATTGGCGCCATTTTAGTTTTTAAAACCGCTGCTTGCCGATATGACACACTTTTCTATAGAAGAACCAGTGGCTCTTGAGTGAAAGTTTCACCTAAAATGCGTGCGCCATAAGATAATTTACCTTAAATGCTGTCATGGCTGTACTATTGGGTGTCGACTGTACCTCGTGTACAGCATAAAGCAGAAACGATCAGTCGTAAATTAGTTAATTTTATGTTATACATCAAAGCAGGCTGCTGAAAATGTCTGCTCCATCTACATTTCCTGGTTTTAAAATCTGGCCCAATTAAATCTGTAATTGAATAGTCTTGGAAAAGAGAATCTTAATATTAGGTACAAAGATACATCGGTCCTATATTCCGCTACTGCTAGAAAATACATTAGCATTTTCGAAGTATGACGGACACAATAGGATGGCGCTGTTCCGATTGGGTAAATTGTTTTGAATTTTACCCAATCGGAGCAACGCATTACTATTGCGTCTGCCATACTTCGAAAGGGCTAATTGGCCCTGGGCTTGAGAACGTATTCACCTGGCATTACAACGGCCGAGAAATTCCTGCGGTTTGTAAAAATTAACATTAAGAGTCACGAGAGGGCTCGCACCAAAGCTGTATTACGACACGCTACCGTTAATTTTACCTAAAGATGTTTTAGTGCAAATTCAACCATATTGGTGTTGCAGCTAGTTTCCCTCGTACCGGTGTCACACGCAACCGATTTGTACCCCTCGCAGATTTGGGCGCCGGTCCCAACTCCGAACTCTAAGTCTAAACCGGGGCTCCAAATCTACTAGCGGAAATGGGTCGGGGTCCAACTCCATGGGACTAAGTTCGCGGTGACATCGAATAATGTTTCAGAAACATACACCTATACTTAACAGTTTGTACAGCGCGAGGAATTCTATCGTCGAATTTATACTAGCTTTCTAAAATAGGAAACATCACTTGTATATGGCTTTACCAACCGTCATTTCAATAAATAATGATATTTTCAATTGCAACACCCTTAGGCCTATACCAATTACGACCATTTCAATAGTAATTATGCTGTTTAGCCCAATTAGGGCTTAATGTGCTGCTGTTGCTCAATAAAGATATATAAATGGAAGGCTGTACAACGGGTCCATTCATTTCGAGTAATGTCCAATTCCTAAATAGTCGATAATTGAGAATACAAACCACGAGGCCCACACAGGATCGGGACACCGAACGCTTTTATCCCCAAGAGTGTTTAAAACGGCATTGCCCACACAAGCTATTCGGTAACCTTTGAATGGTTTCCGCACGTGCTGTGGAGGGACTTCACAACGGCGTTTGTTGTAGTGTCAGTTTTATGTTGAGAAAATGCCCCTCCGTTTCTACGCCTATGTAGCTAACACGTTAGTTGTAACACCCTTGTTAGGCCTATTAACCGTGCAGTAGGCTTATAGATTCGAAATAAAAGTATTTGTGTCATCAAATTGCGTCCCCGAAATGTTCCCACTATGAATTGTCCTCGGTCACTAACCCACGTAAATTCATATGGCAATTGGAATTGCCTAGAAGAGTTGTTCTACCGGCTGTAGTTGGTATTTATATTGGGTAGGGTATGGGATCGTCGGTCAAGCCTCTATTTTGGTATGGATGATATTTCGGGTGGATTTCTTCCTCTATCAATCTCCTACACCATCACTCATAAAGCAGTCTGCAAGATGTGAGCTGGTATGATCCAGTCCAGGGGAGCATGCCCGCACACACTCGAGAAAAGCATACCACCCGTTGTTTGTGCACGAAGGGTGCGGTCGATGGGTGCAGTGGGTTGCCGCTCGGTTCGGTTAAAGTATGTCATCACAAAATGAGAGTAGCGTATTTAGAAATGTAAATGTTAGTATTTGTAAATTCCGTAGAAACCTATGTAACTCTCGAGAATTCGACAATCAACGCGTTATACAAATACATTCTTAGGGAATGGTAGAATGAAATAAGGTACATAAACGTTTTGATAGCACTGGGCGAGTGGATCATCGTGATTTGTACAGTTGTCTGCCAGTGATGTGCTAGTGTGCTAAGTTCCGTGGAAGCTACCGGTATACATCAGATTTGTATAACCCTAATCCATATCTCATCTTATGTGGGGGTTTTCGTAGGCGGTGCGAATCTACAGCGATAGCAGGTCTTTCTTTTCAAAGATATTTGGTATTCTGAAGTGGACGGACGATAGCAGTACTCTATACTTATAAACGCTACTCGATATAATATCAATCAAAAAGTTGGGATGATACAAACAGAGACTTAAACTGATTCCGGAGTCCACTGTTTAGTAATGTATAACCAGTAGCAACTCGTTTTATCTCTACATCCAAGAGGACGTTTTTCGCAACAGGATCACATTCCGTGTGACACCGTGACGCATAACCCGCTACACAAGGCATCCTTCTTTATACACGCTACGCGATTCAATAAGATAAATGGTTTCATTAATTATCGTATGTTTAAATACACTGTAACATACATCAATAAAGGTTTGTCGAAGCTTGTCACATCCAAAGGCACCACAATATACGGTTGACCCTTATAGCCCACCTTCACCCGTGGGTGATGTAGGGCCAATCGCGCTGATTAATGAACAGTTACCGTAACTTGTCAGCTGGGTAGTCAGGTGGTGCAGCGATGCTTTCCTCGCCGGAAGACCCGGGTTCGAATCCAAGGCTGACGGATGAATTAGGTTTTCGGTCCCTTGGTAGTGGGTTTCCCCCAGTTTCTGCGGCTTTCCTCCCACCACTAAAACCGTAACTTCTTTCCCCACCAAGGGGTTGCGGCAGGAAGGGCATCCGGCGTAAACGTCTGCCAAATCAATATGAGGACCACTGTGGCGACTATCACGCGAGCAAGCCGAAAGGAAGAAAAACGTGTCAGCTCATCAATCTACTTAGAGCATTAAGAAGAATGATATCAATATACAGAATTGGCATTTAATATGGAATAATATTTTTGTATATACGTGCATATTTTACTTTTAGGTTTTCCATTTACGATTGAGTGATTTCCTTGGGTGAGACCGACCACTCCACTCAAGAATACAGGCCTGAAACAACGAGCTATAGCCAGACAGTATGGAATGACTAAGGGAGAGGTGTCGAAGACCTCGAGGATAAATTTTCCAAAGAAGGAATGACGGCCGGCTGCGTCGGTTGGTACATGGTACTCAATGGCCGCGCAAAATATTATATTTTTCTTACAAGAAAATCTAACGGCAATCGTGATCGCCATATTTCTTCCCCTTTTTGTGCATTCAGTGTTTGGGGTGCATCTGCGAAACCGCTTTTGTGATGGTGGGGCATGTGGTTCTCTTTGCATGACTCCCGTTGGCCTTGCCAATTAATGAATACAGGTACATGTGCACCAACGGTCATCAGAAATCGACGTTTGTAACAACTGGCATTAGTAAATCTGGCCTTCAGGAAAGCGAGACCAAGATTCGGAGAGCCTTGTTAATAGTCATGCAGTTGACGAACTATACGACACGCGGTGTACCAAATCGTGGGCGGATCCAGGGTTTCCCAAGGGCGGGGCGTAAAATGTACCAAGCGGCAAATGGCGAATCAAAGTACGACATACCCAATACAATTGTTGCCTATGCAAATAGGCATAATACTCCTATAGACTATGGGCTGTGAACTTCCCCATTCACTTTCTCTCTTCCTCTGCTTCTTCTCTTTTTGAGTGGCTTCCTCTTTCTTTATTTGTTTTAGGGGACTGAAAACGGGGCATGTGGCCCCACGCCCCCTAGATCCGCCTCTTACAACTGAGTCCGAGCTAGCACTATAACCATAATCATTTTCCTATGCGGTGCTATAGTTTTTGCATGTTTCGTTTGATTTTCAGCAACATTTTGGGGGTTGTTTTAACAAAACTCAGTGTCCACCGTAAATTAGAAAGGAATTGAAAGGTGAGAATTTGAACCTAATTTTGGACTACATGTACAGTCAAGTCGTATGAGCATGTTCCAATTTGTTTATGTAGACTATTTGCATGGTGGCTTTAACTGGGTTTTATTTAATAGGATGCAATTGGGGGCGGTATCCACTACTTGCCGAGTTCAGAACAAATTAATCAGTACACAGTATTGGATCCAGACTGATTACAATACAGGAATACAGAGAAAATGGGCCCGTTGAACCCGCCTCCATTTGACTTCATGTATGTTAGTCAACTTGAATCCGCCACTGACTGGTCGTTCTTATTATTTCAGAAGCAGTATACAGATCACACTAACGCGAGGATAAATGATATTGTAGGTAGTAATAATCATCTCCAAGTAAACCATGGTTTTGTGTTGCGTCAAATTTAGGATTCAAAGATCAGAGCGTGAATCCGAAAGGGGGCGCCCTATTTATCCCTGACGGTAGTGCGTTTTGAAAGACAGTTCCCGTCTTTGCTTTCAACAATATTGTTGATTCCACAAAGGACTTTCACTAATTCGCGCGGCTAGACGCCTTTATAACAATATTAATAGTACGACTATCGTAACTCTTTCATCTAATTTACATGTCTGCAAAACCCCAACATTCTGGAAAACTCGGACGTCAACTAACACAATGAAACAGTTACGAAGTGCGAAGGCTGCTTTTTATTAGTCGTAATTCCATTGAACCACACGAATTAGGGGCTTTGTCCACTGTGAATACTGGTGTTTTTGTCCATACTCGTGCTAATACAGGAGACAAGAATATACGAAATTTAATATCAAAACATTACCTTGTGTTCCTTTATTGGTTTAAATTTAATCGACAGTCAAATATTACATCAAACGGTGCGCGACAGTTTTAAGGTTATATCGATATAAACAATGAGCAGCCTTGGGAAAGATTTTAAGGAATCTTCAGAAACGGCAATTTACAGCGACATCTGCTATAATGGGGTTGCCATTTATTGGGTTGGGAGGGCAATGTGATGTACTATTTAGGCACCAATACAGTTCATTATGCTGCCAAGGCGCAGT
The DNA here is from genome assembly GCA_032273685.1 of Pteraster tesselatus. NCBI lineage: Eukaryota > Metazoa > Echinodermata > Asteroidea > Velatida > Pterasteridae > Pteraster > Pteraster tesselatus. Next base: position 15,564 of record JAVCKS010010362.1, read on the forward strand.
ACGGTCTTAATAATTATTTCTCTCACTGGCTAAATTCAAATTTCACCTGTTAGGGTTTTTGGCTGCTACTTATATTCTGCAAACTCGCAGTGCAAATCGATCTGAAATCGCGCGGTAAACCCTAATAATAACCAGTTATTCCATGACATCTTGCGTATAGAAATTTTGTTAAAACTCATTAAAGATAAGGTAGCATGATGCCATCCAGCGACCTATAAGATTAAGAATGTGGGCCAGAAAGGCTCGGCAAAAATAGACCGGGAAGTCTGAACTTCCTGTGATTTATAATATTTCACATTGAGAGACACGAGAGGGCTCACGTCAAAAACGACACCCCGCATTTAGGTTCGAGTGTGCCCTTTATTAGTAGAGTCTGACTGGAAGCATAGACCTAAAAAGAAAAGGGGCCGCTGACTGTGACGTCATTGCCACTATCACAGTGTTATGATGTACCAAAATGCAGAGCGCCATCACCGGCAGGCATAAAACACATATTTCGGTATTATAACACTTCGTTCCTTAAATTCAGATCTGCCATTTTTCGATTATTGTTAGGCCGTATGCTTTTCCGCACGGCTGTGAATTCTTGCAATTACCAGCGCGAGTTTGCGATGAAACTGTTTCGCGTTAGCCTCACTAAAATGACATCAGCGCGTTTACATAGGATATTCCGGAACATATTGGTACGTGACACTTCCTAAATAGGATGACTTCAACGCCGAAATAATTATTTTAAAGAGGGAGTAAAATGAAAATCAACATTATGACCTTTCAGACATTCTCGATAGCCTATGCATCCCCCGTAACAAAAAACCTATTCTTTTGAATATTTCCTAATTTTTATCA
>JAVCKS010010373.1:0-13345 GCA_032273685.1 Pteraster tesselatus
CCCTCTCCCCACCCCCCTCTCCCCATCCCCTCTCCCCACCCCACTCCCCAACCCACCTCCTCAGCCTCACTCCCCACCCCTGTCTCTAGGGATATATAGCTAACCTGAGCTACCCCACCCGATGTCTTCAGGGATAGTGTACCTCTGACAGCATTGATCCATGATGTTCTGAATCCAGTGGGGAAATATTCTCCTGCTGTCTGTCCATAATTCATGGTAAATTTCACCAAAATGAGTCGGCAGTCATGGTGCGATAAGGCATTATTTCCTGCGCCATGTGCGGTTGAATTCCTTACAGAGTCTACCTTTTTAGGTGAGGCCTGTACTAAAATATCAATGATGTAATTTTCCCTTCATGATGACAGCATTTCTGTCATATTCATTGCCTTTACGTTTAGGCTCATGTTGTATTTTTTCCTGCGAGGATGTTATCATCTGTTACCAGGTATATGCCTGGTTGTATATATGCATGGTACAGTTATTGTAATTAATGTGATACCTACCTAAAGATGTTTTGAAAAAAAATATCATAGATTTATACATTTGACAGATATTTAGTATCATTTGCCCATGTATTGTCTTTATGGGATCTGCAAACATCATCATCCTGCAGTTTATACAATAAACATTCTCTGCATATGGTGGCCATCTCATTGTGGAACAATCTTGTGTTCTTTTGTGAACACGCTTTGAACAACTGAAAGTAGTTTATAAAGTTGACTGCTATTACATCTAGAGTCTATATGGTTACAAGCTGCATGATGAATATTGAATGTATTGAATATTGAAGTATTGAATATAAGAACATGTATAAATGGTCTTAGCCAGCCTGTAAGATATATTTGATGTTTACTGCTGGTTTCGCATTGAAATTGAGTCCTGATCAGCAGACAACACTGTAGAGGAATTGCGCATGATGCCGCACCCACAGGCGCACACCCTTTGGCACACCCTTTGGCACAACCTTGTTACTCAACTATAGGCCTGAGTAGACACATTCTCATTGTTATATCATAATTATAAATAAGAAAACATGGCCAACCTACATACATCCAAACAACTACATAAATGTCTATTGAAATCATATGGATTCTTGAGAGCTTCATCATGACGTGCAGACTTAACCAAAATTATTGTTGTAAAACAGAAGTATGGAACAAAGAAAAAGAGAAGGGTTGCTTTTTGGAATGTACTTATAAAAGTTTTTTGTTTTAACAGTGTTCCTTGTGTTCAGAGTTGACTATTTGCCCAATAATAAACTGATCCATTACTTTGTTTGAGTTCCTATATTATGAATATTTAGCTGTTTCACCCTCATATCAGGCGAAACAGCTTTTGTTGTGTCTCCTAAAGTGTCAGACAGGACGGTGCTTGTACGCTAATTGCTTTCTTGTGTAGTTTTTTAAAATTCTATCTTTTCATGGTTTGTTCCCCTAAATCGATAAAGACAACAGGTTATCCCATCCACCTGTTACTTAATTTTTAATACATGCACTCCCCTTACAAGAGCACTACAATAACTTATATCTGCCTATCCTGCCTCACGATTTCAGTCACACCACTCATACTGTCCACAGAAATAATATTCCAGACCCTAACTTCTAAGCCATTTGGGAATTTTCATGATCTCTGCTGACCTCCCTGACCTTAGATGACCCAAAATTTAAATCGGCTTGACTTGTGAGAATCTTGAGGCATACCTAGTAGCCATTTTGTTCACAAGGGGGATATAGGCAGTAAGCATAAAAGGTAATCCAACAGGAATTAAGCATTCAATGAATGTGCTATTTTCATGTTTGGTTCGGAAGGTGTGTTGACTTGGCTTTATTGCACTATATGAATCATTCTGGCATTGTGTATCTGTCTGGAAGTTTTAAGTTTGCAATCTGAGTAATAGAAACAGTTAATTTCTTCCTCTTTTGATTTCTCAGATGTGCCATTGGAAATTGTACAAAGTCTTGCTCTGCCCACCCCCCCCCCCCCCCACTCACTCCCACTCTGCCCACTCTGCCAACTAAGAGAACACACCATCATGTTGCCACTGGAGCACCATCTTTTATCACTGCGGCATTGTTTGCGCCATAATACACAACAGGAATTGCAAAGGTCCATGTTTAAACAACAACTAAATTTGTACGAGTGTATGTCACTAACGCCTTGTCTTTTGTGAATAAATATTTCCCCATTAAAGGGCACCGTGTTTACGCTCCACTTTTTTTTTTCAGGGAAGTGCTTCTCAGTTCTATGACAACATTAAACAAAAATCATAACAGGTCATTTTTAGCTACAAGCTTGATTAATACCAGACGTGTATTTACTTTAGCGAATACCCTGGTCTAAACTCTAAAACTCCCCTTCCTCTCACTTCTAACATTTTGTTCTTGTTCTGCAGCTAGTATTCTCTCTTATTCAGATCGGATTTTTATAAAAAGAAAAAAATCCTCTCCCAAAGAGGGAAAGCCACTTGTGGCATCAATTACTCAATTTCCTATGCGATACTTCGCGGCGAGGAGGTGTTCGTTTGACTGTAACGGTGCCATCTTTCAAGCAGGTGTGATGTTGGTTTGTCAGCGTATTGTTTTCATATCCATCGTGCAGGGGGAAGAACCCTCGTGGTGAAGTAGAACGTCTTACAGCCACAACCTGCCAAGTATGATGCGGTCTGATACGCTAGTTTGGTGTTTCACTAGAAAACAGGCACCATGCTCTGGAGAAGACAACCATGTCCACATGTTTCACTTCCAATGCGGAAATCGAATCAAGATTTTATCTCTAAAATGTTACTCTACGAAGTGAAATATTTCTGCTGAAAAATTTGGGTAGATTTTCTGAAGTTTGCAAAGACAATAAAAAATTCTGATATTTTTTGTTTAATAATTACTATCCACACCTAAAAAATCACTGAAGGTTTGTTTCTATTGATATTGCATGTGTTTGTTTTGACAATCACCTCCCCCCCCCCCACTAGAGCCTGCCAAATTATAAGATGATGCATTATCTTATGAATCATCCTGTGATCATGGTAATGTATAATGTGTTATGTGTAGGTGTCAGTGTAGAGTGTTGTCCAGGACTGAGCCATGATCTGTTTAGGTTGTTTGCACTCTAGCTTCACTCCTCCCAGCTTCAATCCCAAATGGTGGTTGTCTTTACTTCAACCCAGCTGTTTGCAGGCATATTATGGTTACTGTACATACTGTAACAGCCCTAGAGACACATTTGGACAGTGTGACTATGTCACTCTTTTTTCTGGTAACTTTCAGAGAGATGTTAGTCACTGTTTCTAACCTCTAGTCAAGGTGTTCATAGCATCAGCAAATGTGGCATCAACAAAACATTTCCAATGCCAATATTAGGCTTGGACTGAAAAATAATGGTAGGTTAAAGATGCTGTGTGTGCCTTGACTAAAGGCTAGGCTTGTTGAAGCCTAGGAACTACATGTATATATACAATCCTTTGTCACAATTTGTATTGTCTGAAATGCATGTACATACACTGCAATTTGTTGGCTAAGTTGCAAGCAAGACTTTCGAGTAATTGGGTGCTCAAGTGGATTTGGGAATTTGTTGGTTTCTTGGGGACTTTTTCTGAAGGCACTCTGTTAACAGCAGTGTTTGGATACAATAAAATTGCATTGCTGACATGTAAATATATTGACCATATCTTTCTCCCTGACATTAGCAATATCTCATATTACTCCTAAGACTGAAAAACTTATAATGAACACAGCTGGCTCTGCTGGAAACCCCCCAGAGATACTCTTAAGGTGCTGCCTATATATAAATCTACTCTAATACAGACACATTGTCAACCACGTATGTGTAGCATTTGTTCAGTATGCTGTTGGGATCAACACATTTATAGCTTGGGCGTACTTCCAGCAGCTAGATTACATGAATTAAGTTTGTCCCTGTAGCACCCCTGCAACATAAATCATAAGTAGGTATGCTTAGTAGATACTGTTGTATACTGTAGCTTCAAGCTAAATATTGATTGAGGTATAACATAATCTTTAATTTAACTAAACTTCTTTCTCAAAGATAAGTAAACTGAATAATAATAATAATAATAATAATAATAATAATAATAATAATAATAATAATAATAATAATAATACTAATTGGTTAGTGGGGTATTATTTTGTTATTACATAAGAACAAAGGACTGCCCCACAAGATGGCTGCTAACCTTGTGACAGTGATTTACTTGCAATTGATCATGATGAGTCTCTACATGTTGGATTAGTAAGGCTAGACTATACTAAAACCTCAACATCCTTCATGGCCTAGTGACACTCCCAGCCCCATGGGAGGACTGAAATGGGGTCACCACTCCACCTGATGTAGAATCATGACCTATAACCCCTCAACCCCCACCAAACTGCCCTCAAATAACCCTGATTGCATGGTATTTCTCTGGCCAGCTGAACTAGCAAGTCTGGGTTATAATTCAAATAATCATTTTATGATTTCAACATGTTTTACCTTGATATGACTACAATGTTTATGGCATCAATATTTTTTAGTGATATTCAGGAATATCTGGCAGTATTTTCCCTGATTGATGATAGGGTTAGTGTGAGGTGGGAGGCAAGGTGGGCGACCCATTTTCCCTGTCTGCATTTTTCCTTCTTTCTCTATGATTCTACTTCAAGGTAGAGGTGTCTTCTTGGAGTCCCAAAAGAGAAGTTTAAGGCGTACGTCACTGTAAATGAGGTGCTAGACCTGAGTGCACTACCATTGGAGTTATGGTATAAAAAAAAACAAGTGCTTGGTGAACTTATAATTGTTGTTGAACACATCCAGTACCCAGTGGCTCCTGTACAACATTGACAATCATGTAAACATTCCGCAGCCATTCTTTGCCATGGAATTGAACTACAGACGGCACTCCAAATAGTCTGTAGTTCAATTCCATGGCAAAGAAGGCCAGCCTTATTTAGCAGTACCTCATTAAGGAAAGAATTCCTGCCATCTAGTAGTGAACTTGTCCTTGACTGGCTAGAAAATTGTTCTTGAATATTAATTAGGTACGATCAGTCCAGTGCTTATACTATATATAGCGGTTGGTACTAAAATACATGTACATGTATATGCTATTTTTTTTCTCTCAAACTGTCGCTAGAAAATATTTTCTAAATATTGTCTATTTAACGTTTGTTTATTTTATACTATCATGATCTTGATTTCCATTTATTGCTGGGGTCTACTTCACTACCAATAATGAATGCACTCTAGAGTAAGCTTACTCACCTTCGTATTAAATTATTGCATGCAAAGCTACTTGCTGTCCTACGTGTACCTTGTCTGCAACTAAGTTTTCTGAGTTGAACCATGTCCATTAACAACAGGGGTAAAAAAGCTTGCATCTGTTTATTTCATATTTACTGCTTCAGGCTAAAGGTGAGTTTATATAAAGTTGGACTTGTGTAGAATAAATTGATCTTGAGTGTTTTTATAAACAGCAAAGTACCCCTTCAAGGAAACTTAAGACAAACACGATCAAATAATATGTAGAGAATACAGAGATTGAATGTAAAAATAAAAGCAGCTTTGGATTCCAGGTACACAACTCATTATAAAATACTTAATACAATACTTGCTTATTTAAAGATTGGCTGGCATTTAATTAAGTTTGAAAAGAAAATGGTTTGTAACTATCCGTGGATGAATTTTAGTCATTCCTTTTATCACTAAAAAGCTAATAATAAGGGCAAACCTACCAAATTTACAATTCAACGTTTAAAGTGATTTCTCAGGGTGTAAGTAAAAACTCCATTGGAGTCCAATTTAGGTATTGTAAAATAGGGTCAACTCATTGTTAGGGGTCATACATGTAGATCTTCATATATTCAAACTATGGTGGCACTGATATTCATATATTCAAATTATGGTTGGGTTAAAAAATATTCATATATTCATGACAGAAAATAGATAATGCATACCTCACATTTGCTATTACAACATAACTACACAGTGTATCAAAGTTTATTTAAGTAAATTTTAAAAGGAAATTCCACAACATCACAGTGGTGGTCTTACTGAGTTTGCCACTAACTGAACAGATCTCAAACAAACACCTATACCTCTGCCCCTACTCTAAACAGGTTGCTGGTTGTTTACACCATAAAAACAAAACTTGTCCATTTTACAACCAACTGACAGACTGGGTCATTCTTTATATAAACTTTAGTGGTCAGGAAAGACACTCTAGGCTGATATCTTTTACCAAGAATCCTGGCCTATAAATTTAATTCTGGTTGTTTGTATTAGGCCAGTATGGATTTTGGATCTAGGGTCAAAAGTTTACACCTTGCTAAACAATTCATTATCACTTTAATGCTTTTTTGGTTGTTTTATATATATGCCACTGATTGTTCAAGTTCTCACACCTGTGATGCAACTATGTTATGCATCTACCTTATGCATCTACCTTATGCATCTAGCTTATGCATCTAGCTTATATGCATCTAGCTTATATGCATCTAGCTTATATGCATCTAGCTTATATGCATCTAGCTTATGCATTTGCGTTACGCACCTGCGTTACGCACCTGCGTTACGTATCTGCGTTACGCATCTGCGTTACGCATCTGCGTTACGCATCTGCGTTACGCATCTGCGTTACGCATCTGCGATATGCACCTGCATTACGCACCTGCGTTATGCATCTGCGTTACGCACATGCGTTAAGCATCTGCGTTATGCACCTGCGTTACGCATCTGCGTTACGCACCTGCATTACGCACCTGTGTTAAGCATCTACGTTACGCATCTACATTACGCATCTACGTTATGCATCTGCGTTATGTAACTTGTGACTTTATTGGGCGATTGGGTATCTTGATCGCACAACTTATGAAACTAGGTCAATTTCTTTTTACAAAAGTTCATTGTTCCATTTATGACACTGATTAGGTCGTTGAAGATGTCCCACGAATGCTGTACCAACACTGGATAAGTGGATATAGGTGTATCCCAACAGGTGGCAGTCTAGCAGCACCATCCAGTTGAATATTAATCAATTCGAACAGGGTGAATGAGGCTCCATAAAGACTGTTAAAGCTGCATGTTCATTGTGTGTGAGAATACAGAACCATGACTTGTGCCTAGGTTTATTCCAGGATTGCCGTACCAACCATTGGATAAGTGGATATGAAATTAGACCAACAGGTGGTAGTGTCTCCAGATGAAAAATATAATTTACTTTAAACAACTTGAATGAGGCTCTAACATTTAAAGTGCACATCATTGCGCTGTGCCAAGAGCTACATTGTAAAACATTTAGGGTCTGGAACTACATACAAACTAACAAGACTTCATTTCAAAGCTGTAGAAAATAGTATTTGCATTTCAGTGCATACCTCTGGACATTCAGTATAAATAATAATATGTAGGAACTAAACCAACAAGAAATATTTTGCCATAATTAGTTTTGAGATCCATGCTCAATACCCATTTTTTAGAATAAAGTTTTTAATCTTAGTATTGTTTATTTATTTCCTGTAACACTTATCTTGTTGACTGGTCATTTTTATGATACATGTACATTAAAATAATATTTTATGATATGTTATACTTCTAGTGCACATTTTATTTTTCACTTATGATAATCCCCCCCCCCCAAAATGGGTTTAATGGCTAATGTTTTTAATTTATCCAGGGGCCTAGTAATAACGTGTTTGTATACAACTAGAACCCATATTATTGTCAACAGAAAAGAGGATTAATATTTCATGTTCAGTTCCACGGAGTGTGTGCAAAGTTCAAGACTACATTATTAGAAGAAGATACAGTGGGATAAATTACTTTTTTTGAGAGTAATTAGCGTGAGTAATTATGGAGTGGTTTAGTATTTGTGGGTCCTTGATATCAATCAAATAGTGTTGATGTATTTGTTATAATGCTGCCCACTGCTGTATGATGGTCCGGTTGGCAACTCAATTAGCGTCATTTAGTAATAAGTTTGGACTTGTTGTGTTGAAGGGTTATCTCATGTTCAGGTGGTAGATTAGGTCAGGAAATGGAGAAGATATGTAGGCTGCATTCATTTCAGCTAGCTGATTTAAACACTTGAGTTCTAACTTTGCTGAGATTTCATTCGATGTATAAATTACAACTTCTTCAGTTTTGAAATCCATGATGTTCAAGGGGCAGATGTGCTGGACGAATGTTCTCCGATGGGCATGATTGATTGCATGGGAACCAATGTTCTCTGATGGGCATGAGTGATTGTATGGGAACCAATGTTCTCTGATGGGCATGAGTGATTGTATGGGAACCAATGTTAACAACCGCAAGCTAATGGGGTGTAGTAGTTGTCCCTGACTGACCAAATGAAAACCTTCCAAATAGGCTACCATGCAGTATAACCTTAAAACTCTGTCTTTGTGGAATGTGTGTATATTTGCTCAATTGCATTATCAGTCACACTTTGTAGACATAACTAAAGTGAGAGAGGGAAAAATAGCTTGGATGAAAATGAGAATAATTGCCAGCGTAGCAGTGTAATGGTGGGGCTATAATCTACCAGTTTCACTTTTTGGTAACATAATAAAAAAGGTTAACCGCTAGAACTTTTGTAGGGAATACGGTACTCTTTTCCAAACTGGTTTAACAATCTATTATGTACATGACTGCCAAGACTAGCTGTAATCATTCTGTTCAAGATTGAACAATAACTCAGTTGGAGAGTATGAAATCACATCGTAAAATCAGCCAACATGTTTTTGTCTAGGTCTCAGCCCTCTTAAGGAAAGAGAAAAATGTCCTGAAAAAAAAACAAATTTCTGATTATCAAATTGTAAGTGGAAAGTGTCTAGATATGGCTTTCTGTTCAAGGTTTATTTCCCAGCAGTGTTAATTGTTTCGAAGAATAGATCCGTTCAGCTTATATTGGAAGTAAAAGCAACTATTTATGTTATGTTTAGAAATCCTTGGTATTTTTTTTAAAAGCTAGATTAGCAGTTTTCAAACTGCCCCGAAGGTGAGGGGTAGCCTAGTGGGGATTGTGGTAATTTGAATATTGTAAATATTTCAATGTCCCAACTATAGTGCAACTTAGGCGGTAAAAGTGTAAAATTGTTGAAAGAATCTTAATTAATAATATCATAATTTGTGACCCCTGTTACATGGGTACTATTTTCTGTTATGATTGTGCATTAAAGATAACCTCACCCCTGTCGGTCTGATTTCACCTTAAGAGATCAGGTGTTTTATTATTATTATTATTCTTATTATTCCTTATTTGGCATAAAACAACAATAAAAAACAGAACATAATGATGATACATACAGTACACGAAGACATTAGGCATAAATGATAAAGCATATGCCAGGAATGTCATGTGGCTTAGACTAGAGGTTTTCCGGTAGTTTGGTTGTTTTGCTCTTGCTCTTTCAAATGATATACGGTACTGTGTGACAGACAAAGATCTATCCTGGGTAGAGTATTTTCTTGACAAGTCTGATCCTGCATCGCTATAGTCCTTCTTAGAATGGTCGACTGGGCGCACCCCCGTAACTATTGCTACATGGATTTTGTGCTACTCTGTACATTAGCCTATCGATTGGAAGGCATTGACCCTGGTATCCATTGATCCCTTTTTGTACAAACTAGCGTTAATTTTTTGTTCACTTTTTCTCTCTCCTTACAATACAAACACAAACCCCCTCCTGGGATCCAATCCAAACTCCCCTTTTGTCTGGCAATTTCACGCTTGTTTTCCCTGGTGGACCCTGTAAAAAATGAAACCTATTCAATCCAATTCCTGTGAGCTTCCATCTATCTCCCACCAGTCAAGAGAAGAGCCTATTTGTCCATTAACAGGTCTGCGCTGGTCAACAGAGCAAAGATACTTCTGCTAAACAGAAAATGAAAGAAAGTTATATTGGTGATATTTTGTGGTGATTTATTCCATGGTTGTCGGTGTTGATAGATCACTGTAGACTTAAAAAGGTGAATGTCCTACATTTCAAACCCTCTCCTCCCTGTCCCCCTCCCCCTCTTCTCAAATTGAGCTGATGTTTTAATAGGGTGTTTGCCAAGGTTTTTTGTTACCACTGGTTGTATCCAGTTTGCTGTGAAAATAAACCAGTTGATATGGAGAATATTTATCAAAACGTAAATAATCAAATCTAGGCTAAGATAGGCATCCAATGTAATTTATTGTTTTCTTAAAATCTGTCAAATTAGCTACAAGGAAACAAAGGTACAAACAAAGACCTGGTCTTGTTAAACTTGCTGCCAACAGTTGGAGCAATTTGCTCACTTTCATCAGTGGCAGACATTATCAGCTTGAATTTGTAACAAAATTGAACAAAGTAAAAACAAATTGGAGATATTTGCGGATATTAACACCATTAGTTGTTTGTCAATGTGTTGAATGTTATTTTATGACTCATTCTGAAATTAAATCTTGAAGGTTTCTTCTGGTTATCCAAAGTTGAAAACAAAATCATCATGACTTTATGTGACAATTGCTTCTTTGTACTAACAATATATGGTTTCTAAGAATGCAACCTGCACTACAGTAAATGATATGCATGTTGTCAAAGGGTAAAGATTCATGCCGGTTTGGCTGGCCACTTGGCAGCAGGAACAAGTTTGGTGGATTGGTGCAGTCAGTGTGTTTCAGATGGTATGGGCATTTTTCTTTCTTTAACCCAAGCCAAATGTATCAAGGGGGGGGGGGGGGGGGGTGGCGGCGTGGGTGTAACACAAATTGTGAGACAAATAACAGCATTACATGAAGCTTTATAGAAGGTTTATCTATCACAACCCATCTATAACTAAATGTTGTTCATGTGCATTGTTCAAGTATGTGGTTTGACATTACTCTGTATGTGAATTTAAACCTAGCTGACAGATGAATCACACTGATGGTTTGTAGCTGATAAACCTACAGCCTCATGACTTGCAATTTTTACTGGTGGCAATCGACTATATTAAACTCTTTCTGACTGGGAAGACGATATTGTTCCTAGGTTATAACTGAATTATTGATTACAGAAATTACTATATTACAGGTTTAATTGGTAAATCCCTCTGATCACAGACAGTACATACTGTGAAGCTGGTAGCACAGTATGGCTACTTTGTCTATCTAGAACTACCACACAGTGATTGCTATTCAATAAGTTTTATAACATGATGTAGACCCTATTTCTGCCTGTTCACCTGTAGCCCCACAGTAGACCCTATCATTTGTAGCTGTTCACCTGTGGCCCCACAGTAGACCCTATCATTTGTGACTTTTCATCTGTAGCCCCACAGTAGACCCTATCATTTGTGGCTGTTCACCTGTAGCCCCACAGTGGACCCTATCATTTGTAGCTGTTCACCTGTGGCCCCACAGTAGACCCTATCATTTGTGACTTTTCATCTGTAGCCCTACAGTAGACCCTATCATTTATGGCTGTTCGCCTGTAGCCCCACAGTAGACCCTACCATTTGTGGCCGTTCACCTGTAGCCCCACAGTAGACCCTATCATTTGTGGCCGTTCACCTGTAGCCCCACAGTAGACCCTACCATTTGTGGCTGTTCACCTGTGGCTTCACAGTAGACCCTATCATTTGTGGCTGTTCACCTGTGGCCCCACAGTAGACCCTATCATTTGTGACTTTTCATCTGTAGCCCCACAGTAGACCCTATCATTTGTGGCTGTTCACCTGCAGCCCCACAGTAGACCCTACCATTCGTGGCCGTTCACCTGTGGCCCCACAGTAGACCCTACCATTCGTGGCCGTTCACCTGTGGCCCCACAGTAGACCCTATCATTTGTGGACGTTCACCTGTAGTCCCACAGTAGACCCTATCATTTGTGGCCATTCACCTGTAGCCCCACAGTAGACTCTGTCATTTGTGGCTGTTCACCATTTGTGTCTTTTTTTCTTCTTTTACCACTGCAGACGTCTTGAGCAGAATCAAATTACGTCCCTCCCATCCAGAGCCTTCACTCAATACAGGAAGCTGAAAAGAATGTAAGTCTTATTGACTCGTTAAAAAAAATTGTTCCCTGAAATCTTGCATCCTATTATGCCTTATCATGTATGAAAAATGTTAAATTTGTTTGAACACTGACTGACATTTGTACACTTAAATTGTCTTCATTGTTAAGCACATTGTTAATATAACACTTGTTCATGATGTATTGCTGCATACATTATCCATTGTAAAGACTGTCTCTCACATGTAACTATGGAATAACTTACCTCTAAGTGGATAGCAACAGTATGTTATTCCTAGAATAAAATGTATGCTGTTTGGTCGTCCTAGTAGTGTGTGGGAAATGATGTTATGTCTTGTATTGTACAAACATGGTAGCTGTAGTTCATGTTACTCTACATACATGTAGCTCTTGTCACATCTTTTGTTAGGATGATGTGTAAAATATGGATACTAGTTTTGGGCCTTGTTAAATCAGTATTACTGTAGGCTTACCACCTTGGGGTATGGTTTTGACAGTTTTCCTTTTCTTTTTAGTAGATATTATAAATATTATCCTCTATTATGCTTAATATCTAATAATAAATTATTAGCTTAATATCTTAATAAGTTTGGTAAATCAACCAGCTGGTGCCTTGTGTAGTACATGTACAGTAAGCTGCCCCTTCTGCAACTCTTTATTTAGACCTCAGTCCAGACTGTTTCTTAATATTGATTGGTGCTCCTGGGTTGACCTTGCTGTCTTAGTGGGTGTCCCCGCTGTAACTTGCATCTTCCTGGGGGAAAAGTCTCAAAATTAGAAGAGGAAATCAACTATTGTTGACCTTTTCAAAACAATGAATATTTATAGAAAGCAAATCTACTACATACTCATGATACTCAACTTGTATTGCATAAATTGAATCCGTGTCTAGTGGGAATGGGTAGGGGTCTACAAGTATAAAGAATAGACCATACATTCTAGTTATCATTGTAGTGAAATCATTCTGGTTATCATTCTGGTTATCGTTCTAGTTATCGTTCTAGTTATCGTTCTAGTTATCGTTCTAGTTATCGTTCTAGTTATCGTTCTAGTTATCGTTCTAGTTATCGTTCTAGTTATCATTCTAGTTATCATCTTGTTTATCAACCAGGTAAAATTTGATAATGATAACTAAACTCATAATAATTTCTCTGTTTTATCATTTTCTCCAGTGATCTGAGTAACAATTTGATTGAGACAATAGCAGACGATGCATTTACTGGGCTGAGAGCTCTTTCTTCTCTGTAAGTTTCGGAGTAAATTATATTGTCAGTACAACCAAGTTTCCACAGTTAGGAATAACCAATTCCATCTGGATGTTTATATTCAAGACCAATCATGTATATGACAATGGTCTGTATCAGAGCTGATACACC
>JAVCKS010010406.1:0-16397 GCA_032273685.1 Pteraster tesselatus
TTAAAGATATATATTAAGTACGCATCATAAGAAAATGTAAATTGAAAGCATATTATTGTAAATACAAATAACGAATGTTTATGAGGGCGATGGCACGAATTATTTCACGAGGTGACAGATGGCACGTTCCATTCCACGAGGCGAAGCCGAGTGGAATGAAACGTACGTGCCACCCAAATCGTATCAGATCGTATCAGTTGACATTTTTTTGCACCATTGTTAGTGTGCCGTGAGAAGGGCTCAACTTATCCATTAACAGTGCTAAAGGGCCGCTATCGTCAGTGACACCCGTGAACCGACAAATCAACAAATACAAATGGGGGTATAGTGTGGCCTATAGTAGTACTACGTCTAAATATGATTTCTTATCTTCTTTTCGTTTTGGTCAGTAGTAGTAAATGGAGAATGAAGATAATGCAAGGAAAGCAACACTGCGGAACAAACATGTGTTCATACGCCTGGTGGGTCACTTTGCGATCAACCGGGTCCAGTTTGTCCGAAACCGAAATGACCAGGGCGATGACATAGAATTCGTGAAAAGGCGCACAGTCCGCTGTGGCGGGGAGGTTTACTGCACATCATCACGGGTGGCTTACTGGGAATAGTCGGGAGGCCCGTGTTGTTCCGGCTGATTGGCAGACTTGGCGTGGTGTACCGTTGGCGAACTATTGTCGGACCGTGGGTTGGATTAATCTTTAGGACAATGTCCACCGGAGACGCCCCGGAGGTTCGTGGTCCCGACGACATATTACTACCAGTACGGTTACCAATTATTTGCCTAATTGGTTGTGGTGATGTTGGTAGTGACGATTGTGGTGGATATTGTGACGGTCGATGTCTGATGCGGTGACTGGAAGTTGGTTCATTTCTCAGCAGCTGTGATAAGTTGGTGGTCACGGGTGCGTACTTACGGTGGAACCATTCTTGCACTGCAGGCGGTGGGTTCACATCTAGTACCCCGCGGGGAAGCGCCGCTAAAGTATCGTCTAGGTGCGAAGCTGGGTCGTTCGGTCTCAACATTTCCTCGTGGTAGCTACCACGAAGCCCGTTCTGCGTGAGCGGCACAGACAAAAGGTCCGAGCGGGTTTGCAGTGGTACTGTGTTCTCAGCTGGAAGTCCCATACGTTTCGTTTCTCCCGCCGGTGGTCGTTGACTTGGAGATTTTGCCGGTGGGGTAGGCGAAGGCGGCGTTGGCAGCTGAATAATCGGTGGCGCTTGGGACGTGAACGGACAGATACCGCCGATGGTATCGCAGTCAATGCGATACCGCGACGGTAGGATCTGGTCGGTGTTTTCGTGTCTCCGCAGCTCCTGGCGAGGCTGCGATTTCCCGGACAGTCGGACCGCGCGAAACCGGCGGCGTGTCGAAGTCTCCAACTCGGGGTTCCATCGTGTCCCTCGCATCATCATCGCATTGCCGATCACGGAACATTTTTCGGTGGACATTCTTGATACTGCGTACTGGTGTAACCAACACCCATCGACAACGAGTCAACAAAAGCAGGATGACGAGTATCCTTCGCTAATAATTAAGTTTGCAAATAAATATCAATTTATGTATTGTCGCGACTGATGAACGAAAGGCAATTCCAATCATTGTCCAGCGAAAACCCTTCCGATGGCTACAAGCCTTGGTAAATCGATCTCACCCCGGCCGTATACTGATTGTGACATAGTACCATGTACGTCCTCTATACCGTTATCCACGTCTTAAGCTCCCTCTGACGGGGCGGGCGAGTGATTCTACAAAAAATACCACGACTCGTTCTCGGTGATGCAATTGCAGATAGCACGTAATTATTACCGGTCGGTTGGTCGTCTTGAAACTATACCTTATTGTCGCTGCAATGCAAGGCACATTGTCCTTGGTTTATGAACATGTTATCATCTAGTATTTTACAACGGAAATAAATGAAAGAGAAATAGCTCATCTACAAAACGGTCCACAACAGTATTAGGTTGCTACGGGCCTTCTGAGAGAAATCACAAAACAGCTGAGGTACATATATATCCCCGTGCGCCAACCACGCCAGTCTCCTAATAAGCCACATCAACTCTCTTCCCTCTGGGAATTTCCATAATTATTATTATTATTTTTTCTCTCATAAGTTTGAAGGACTGTATAATAATAAGACGATATGCACGTCATGGGATTTTACGTGCCGTTATTAAAAAACATCACGCACGCGTGCGTAGATGCTCCCTATGCGTACAAATGTACAAGATGCATCATTTAAACACATTGTTGTGATGTACGAGGAGGAGGATTTAACGACGAGAGTTGGTTTGGTGCACGCCTCAAAAGTGGCGCCCATTATACTCGATGAAAAGACGTCCGTCCGTGTTGCGGCCGGACTCCGGTGTCACATCAAACACGAGCCCCCACCAAATAGAAATGTATCCCGCAAACCTCGACCATGCCGTCACGCTATAGATCCTGCCCAAATCTTTCTTGCGCAATCCTGCGCACATCTTTTCCTGGGAGGGACGTTGTGCAGGGATATAATTACACACTATTTCGCTAGCCTCATTTATCATAACGCTGTTATCGCGTCTACTATATTAAAGCGTTAATATAATCAGTGATATTGACGTGGGTGCATCTCCATGACGTGGGATTAATCATCCCGTAGCGGGTGTGTGACCTTGCCGAAAAGCGCCATCTTGTGAGGCAGTCGTTTGTTCCGACCAACACAAGATGACGGCTATACTCGATATAGGGTGAGCAAATTAGCCGAAGGGGCACTTATCCTCGGGCTAAATAGGACGCCCGCATTCGGTCGCAACGCGCCAATTCGAAGTCCGCCCGACAACAGAAGGAAATAACTCTGAATAGCTCTTGGGGTTAATGACTATACCAATCAACAGAGTATAATTGGCTATAGAGGGCCAATCTTTGTAAATCACAAACTGGCTTGCTCGCGGAATTACGGACGTACGTTCCAGAGGGAAATATGACCATGGTAGTGCTCCTTTAAGTGTGATGTTGTCGTAACTATATGAATAATCAATTGCGGACGGGACGATGGAAAAGTACAAATAGAGATGTGGTTTTTGTTTTGAGAGCAAAAACCAACAAAGTCAGGCAGCCGTTGGACCGAAACCCCACATACTCCATACATTAAAACAATTTAAGGCCGGGCTGCAATTCTCTGTGAATGGTGCACGGCGCTCGGCTATACGTATACATACAAAGCCAGAGGGAGCCATTGGAAATAAAATGGACCAACCCGATGGTTGAGCAAAAGCGATCCTGATTAAAAAAATATAATTGTCTTAAATTTTTGTTTCGCTCTATAAAATGCAGTACTTGTTCGGGTCTTCGAAAATACATTTGCATTTCTTAAGTGACCCATCGAGTGACCGCTACCTTTCTCATCGTTTTTCATTTGGAAAAACTATACAGTAGGCCTACGCACGAAGCCTATTCATACGATTCTGTTATATTATTGTAGATCAGACTACATGTATATACAATCTGATATTGACGTTACACAATGGCTAAATGCAAACTGGTGTGACTTAAGTGATTTTATCCGAGAGATAACGATGGGGGTGAAATACAAGGTCGACGTGAATGATGTAAAGAGTTACTATAGACTCACGGCAATATCCCGTACCATAAACAATTATCCACCGAGATGGAAAAAAACCTGCCCTTAACTTGATTAATGCAAGAAGGAGGCGATCGATGGTGCACAACGATCAAGAACTGTGCCAAGTCGACAGTCAGTGTTTGGGGGAATGAAAGTTGCCTGTGTGTGATGGAAATTCAAGGTCTTCCCACAAGCCTATCTGATCAAGGGATCTGTCGTTCAGGATGTTTTATACGATTCTACGGTATAATTATATATATAGACGATTGCCCAACGAACTACCGTACAAAATATAAAATATCTGAACAAAAATTGTATACATTTTACATAAAGTACATTTCGAGACTGCAATGGGTTAGTTTAAAACAGCATGTAATTTACCACGTACCGTTAAAGCACGATATTTTGGGGGATAACATTTACGTAAATTTACATCAATTTCCGTGTAATATTTATTTCAATCGTTTGTTGACCTTTCTACGGAAAATAAATATCTTTTTACTACAGTGTTTAATTATTATGACTATTATTGTGAATAAAATCTAAAATCTAAAATCAGCAGATGTTATCCCTAATTGAATCATTACTCTGGTGCTAAGAAAATTGAATTTTCCTTAATATTAGGCCTATCAACATACTTATATGTAATCTTAATGTCACTGTATTATATAGCTTTAATAATTATAATTACAACCAAGCACGTTTCGGCTGAGCTATGATTAAAATCTGACAAAGTCGTTACTAAAAAAAACACAAAAACAAACTATCCACTTACCTGGGGTGGAATTTGCCCGAGGCTGGGAATTTGCGTCCCGTCATTGTATTAATATATTTATATCCTACAACCCTCTAGCGATTATATATACATTCATAAAAGCAATCCCGGTAGAACAAATAAAAGAAAAACATTTTCCTTGCCGATGGGTTTCTCCTTTCCCCCCAACATCCCGTTGACAGCATAATCTCACACACGGGTATTGCTATGGAGAATATTGTCGAAACAAACAGGCTTATGAAAAACGCACACACGGTCCAAAGGGCGATTGCATTATATTTTTTTATGTACAGTTCACCAAATGGATATTTTATTTGATTAAAAAGGTTCATAAATGTCCACTCGAGATTGTTTCCTGAAGAGGTTTAACGATAACTCGCTTTGTATCATATTGATGGACGTCGCTAGTTTACCATGGTGCTCCTGGGCTTGTGGACCTTATCAACATAGCGGTCATATTGTGGGGCAGTATACACATTTGAGGGCGGCACAATTTAACACCGTGTAGGTCTATTTAGTTCATTTTTATGACATTATCTTGAGAAATGTTAATCGCTGGAAATTATCACGATACCTGAATGTGGGAGTGAAACAGAGACGGTACAAATGCGCACGGGCCTGTTTTGCGATTTGTAAAAATGAAATAAATAAAACAAACCGAACACAACATAAATCAACACGAGAATTAATTAAATTCCTCTGTCATCAACTTTGAACCGTTAGTTACACGCAATGCGAGCAATTAGGCTACAGCTATAGCATGCAGCCATGAAAACCCAACACAATTAGGTGTTTTCATAACTGGACCTATAGAACCGGTACGTACCGGTAATGAGCCTTTATAGTAATTATCTCTGCTTTGCAAATTCTACCACCAGGCTACTTAGAATGTCCAATTACGAGCACCGAAGTCCCTTCCATCCAATTATTACCATGTCTCTTCGGGATTCACATGGGCGGTCCGGTCCCATTAGGGGCGGCCCAATCTACCAGATTGTTGTGAGGGCGCTGTTTCCTACAGCTACGGGCCCCCTCATTCGGTTATAATGCGATATCGCTATAAAGGACGCCCTCGGCGTTTGGTTAGCCTCGAGTTCCATGACCGCGGCAGGCTATTATAACGTCCACAATTTCAGAGAAGATTAGAATGATCTGATTTACATGTATATTTTTGTTTTCGACGACAGTTGGTATTGTTTCATTATAGGCCCTGTACTATACCTCTACTAATAAATACACTACAGAAAAGTAGGCTCACAGTGTGTTTTTGCTTGAAGATCGGCCCTGCTATTGCACATTACACCGACCGCACCTGATCCCAAATTAGAATAAAATAACATATAAGAATTACAAACTACATCAAGATAATTATCGTACATGTATATAAAAACAATTTTGTTTAAGCAATTTAACTGTTGATTGTCGTTTCACGCAATAAACTGCAGTACATAATAGGACGAAACTTTGTAAACAGAGTTATTGGAAAATCACAAGGGAGAAAAAATAAATCAGGTTGGGCGTTTAACCTTGTGACAATACCAGAACTACATCACAGCTGCAGTAATTGTTACATCCAAGGTTATCGTGGAAAAACGGAAGAAAAACAAATCCATACCCGTTAGAAACAATGAGCCGCGAAAAATAGAATAGAATCCTTCACACAATCGGGGAGAGATGTCAATATTTTCCTCTCGATGTTTGTATTCTCTTAATTGATTATCTCTTGATAAATAAAAACACAACAATTGTATATTATGAATTGGCGGTGGAATTACTTGTGCTTTGCACGTATATGAAGCATAAGTGGGGCTTGTTCAGCTGTTTCTCGTTGGCCGTCCGTAGAAAACGGAATCAATTTGGAATTTGAGCAGCACTCAGCACCAACATCATTTGCCCCAGTTAGCATTTGCAGCAACAGCAAAAGTAACAGCAGCAACAGCAGCAGCAGCAGCAGAGGTAGCAGCAGAAGCACCAAGAGCAAAAGCAGCAGCAGCAGCAGCAGCAGAGCAGCAGCAGCAGCAGCATTCGCCTGCAGTAACCAGCAGTACCCGTACGGAGTGGCATTAGCAGCAGCAATAACAGCAGCAGGGGTTTATATCCAAATGAGTTGCTTACCGGTAGCCGTAAACTGTGGTAGTTGAGTGCCGCGGCGGCTGGTAATTAATCACAGTATGTTCGCATTGACGGCATTTTTGGTGGCAGTGGTGGGATTTAGTCCCACAGGCTTGTGTGCAAGTGAGCATGACATAGTTTCGAAGTGGAAAAGGTAAGCCATGTTGGGAAATTGGGGCATCATTATTGTATGAAAATGATCTCAACATACCAGCTTTATGGTAATTGTTTCACTTTGATGTTTTCTCTTTTATAGTTACGGTGGGGACATGGCCCTGGCGGCCTCGGCGTCAGTTATGGTATATTGTTCCTGCGGTCCGTATCCATCGCATCAGGCAATGTGCAATATTACCATAGCAGGTAAAATTAATATGTCTTCAATAATTTAAATTATATACGAAATTTCAAATTGAAAAAGGAATTCTGATTCTATGACCTATAACGTATATTAACCATGGTGCATGCAGTAGAGTTCAACGTGAATAGGATAGGTTTATTAGTGTACAATGCAGTCGTGTATGAGCCGTGCGATTGTGAATGGTATCATGCCCTGGCGGCAGCAGGCCGATCAAATGCTGGCGCGAACCAACGGAATACACAAGCACGCCGATCGCGAGAGCTATTATAAAGCACGATACGCGACGTAACGGTAGCGATCGCGAATTGCGGTCCCAACGCTGCTGCCCGCTCTCGGTTGGACCGCTGACCGGAGATGGAATCCGGAATGTCGGCGGAAATCAGCAAAAATAGCAGCAACATTTCCCCCAACGGAAATCAATCGATCGACTCGTCCAATTACAATTCTTTCGTTGGACGAAGAAAATTGATCAGAGCACAACCACAACAACCACGGATGACAACCTTCTCAAGAGAAAGAAAACGTAACATAGTGTAGCAAATAATTAGTACAACATACGTTAGCTCATTGTTAAACAAGCCTGTTGAAATTGTGTTTCTTCCTTTTCCAGCTCAGTTTTATCTTCAGGATGAGCCGAATTGTCTGCCAATTTGTGGTGGGCCTCTTGAGTGTGTATACTGCCGCGGGTCGCCAAGGTGTTCCTGCGGCTCATACGAGTTGAGCACGTATCGTCTCTGTCAGACGGGAAACAGGTCAATAATAAGAAGAACGTGGACACTTAAAGCGGCCGTTGTCGAAAGCCGATCCAAAACCGAACAGCAATCGATCAATGAGTGTTAATGTTAAATCATATCTCTATCTTCTTGGCTGTACACATGCCACACTTATCATTAAGAGAAAATTGTGAATTTCTAAAATGAAATAAGACAGAAATGGGTGTTGCAACGTCTGCGTTTGTCCGTGGTTTGTGTTCCCCCTACTACCGCGCCGGACGCAAAACACTCGGGCTTCGTGTTTCCTCTACCTGTCCTCAAGTGTTGTGTGTTCGGGAGAACAGAAAATGCGGATAAACACAAACACATGCAGCAGCACCCGGGCGGGACAGCTTTTTAAAAGCAACCATTTTGTTTAAAAGACATCTTGGCAGGTGCAGCCAAGGAAACAGCCGAGGTAATATATATTCGGTTGTCGTTTGTTGGGCTTTCTTTTCAAGAGGTGATGCCAACTTCAAATAATAAGAACCGGGGAAAGGGGAAACGGATAAAGCATAATTTCGTTGGATAACGGGCCACTCATTGGCGTCCCGCCTCATCCCACGAGTACTCGAATGTGTCTGAGAAGAAAATGAGAAAGATCTTGGGGGAACCGAATCTTTAGCAGATCTGTGATATTCTGGGAACGCATTCGAGAAAATAAAAATTATAAATCTACGGATATATCAGCCCGCCGATTGTACAACCTCGTTCGCATTTTGATAAAAAGGCGAAGTATTTTATAAAAACTCAAATTAAATTCAAGCAGTGTAGTGGCTAGAGCCTCAAAAACAGTCATCGCTATTTCGCTAAAGCACGCTCCGAAACCATTGACTCCGACAGCACGTCAGAACAAATTAGACTTTATTAAGATCTACCGACGTCGACACAATCAAATTATTAATCAAATATACCTACTATATTAATGCAACGTTTCCCGCCATTTCTTCGTTGCTATAGGGCTACATTGTGTAGTACAACGGAATGCAATACCCTCGGCACGTTTTGCTCCTGCGAAATAGTGATCTACCCAGAACGGTGAGTACATTGTATGACACACCATACACGTTTAGCTCAAACGAAGTTGAATGGAGGTAATGTAATTGCTCTTGTCTGTATGTCTGTCTGGCTGTTTGTTTGTTTGTTTGTTTGTGTGTTTGTTTGTTTGTGATGGTGAGGTATAGGCAATGATGCGTTATGGAAGTTATTTACTTTTGGGACGTTTACAATGATCCGTTAAGATGTTACGTCACTCAAACGTAAAACCGCAGTATATTGTGATTATGCCATTGTGACTGTTTGAGTGGTGGAGCTATGCACTATACCGAGTGACCATCTTATCTGTTTTGTTATTGGAAGACTAGCGCGTCACGTGGCATTGCTCGAGAGAAAGACTAAACCATAGCAACCGAAAAAACTGCATGGTACCTAGGCGTGTGTAGTACACACACCGTACAAATGCGACGTCTCGACACTGAAGAAACTGGTACCCGCGTTTGTAAACAGTGTAAACAGCGTTCTGTGCGGGGTGTATAAAATAAAATATTCCCTTTTACTTGTGAGTAATTGCTAAAACCAGTTCATGGGGAGTCATTTTCCCTCGGCTCCATCTCGGGAAACTAAGGACACACCAGGGACCAGCTCGCGAAAATAGTTTTACTAACCCACTCTCACCCAGTCAATATTGGTATATCGTCCCGTGCAATTTGATGAGATGCAGTCACGAATACTACAGGTCAACACAGTTACAACTCTCCAACATTTAATACCGAAATGTCATTGGAAGTCACGCCGATTATTGCGATAATTTGTCAATACGGTCAGGATCAATTTTATTACGGTCATAACACGTAGATTTGAGCTTCGAAGTCTAAGTTTGCACGACCACAAAGGGTCAAAAGGTAAATTATTACTGCTACAGATAATTAGATTTAGAGTGGTCTATCTTGCAGGAAATTAAAATTATGGAATTATCGAGTATTATCACAGCTGACCGTGGTAATATCGATTTGTTTAACTGTCGATTTGTTTTGATTGTCGCTTGGTACATGCACGGTATCCCCCGCCCGTCATTTAATGTATACACTGTATTACACAGCACGACTACAACATCGCCTCAAAACGCCCTCAACGAGAACGACGACGGATCGTCGACTTTCCACCATGGTCTGCTGACGGGTTTAGGCGTTGGCGGCAGTATTCTGTTAACGGTTGTCCTCGCAATCGTCATTCTGGTTTTCGTGCTGTACAGAAGGCGTCAAGTCGCCAGGAGTGGATGGTAAGGAATATTGGACGTGGCGTTGACTTTGAAACGCCAAAGCGATGTGTGTATAGTGACAAGAAGATTGACAATACGTCTCATTATTCCACTCTGTTATAGGTCTGCACGTCTTGGAACTGCAACCGCACAGCCGGTACCGTCCAACCAATCCCGAATGAAAGGTAAAAAGAAGAAAAAACAGACTAACTCAAGTTGGGATTATTAAACCTTACTCGACCATACTCACTAGAAAAATTTGTACGAACGGTTTGTAAATGTCGGTTTGTTAGAGTTGAAAACGCTATACTTTTCTTGAAAGGTATCAACAATCCAACTTACGAGCAGGGCCAAGGAGGTGATCGTGAACCGACAGTAGTGGTGACACGTCGATCTTCCGTACCGGTACCCTATCCTATGCCCAGCGAGGGTACCTACTTGTACCCGTACGCCCCTCGTCTCGCGACAAACAGCAGGCAGGACATATCCTCCGTGCCACAGCCGCCCAGTCCCCACATGCCGTCGGTGTACCAGGAGATCTCCCTGAGGGAAGGTGATCAGCCGCCGACGTACGAGGCTTCCGAAGGGACCAATCGTCGCGTGGAGCAAGCGGGATGCACAGGGGTAGAGCGCCGTCAGCCGGTCTACATGGAGCTCGTTAGACCCAGCGACCGTAGCCTTCCAAGACCACCCGTGGATACGTACATGTATTAGCAGTGTTTATAGATAGACCTCATTACCTTGGGCAGAATATTTTCCCATTTCAGACCAAGGGTCGTTCTCTTGAGAGTAATATTCTTTGTTAGGGTTGTATCCATATTCATGTGTCTTCTCTGAGCAACCGTTACAAAGAAATGATACTTTTGGGAATGACACGTGGTTTGAAATGGGAAACATGACATCATAGCTAAACAACCGGGTCTATTGAGCCTGGTTTTGGAAAAAATAAGCTGGATAAATGTTAGGTTTGTACGATGGTGAAGTTCTCTAAGACCCCCTACGACGCGAAATAGACAAGTTAACCCTTCATTATACAGCACATTAATTTAAACAAAATTAAGGGGGTAAAGGCTTTATCATTTCAAATTATGTCCGACGAGTAGACACCAACTGAGTTATAATTATGTAAATAAAACGTTAGTTATTAAGTTGATTTATTATTTTCACTTACGACGCTCTCTGCAACCAACGCCTCTTCGGTCTGCCGCGGCAACCGTCGAGAGAAGACACCGACGGTTGGGTCTCTTTCGACGGTACAACTGTTGCCCTCCGACGTGCTGGACGCCTCCCATTATCAACGCTATCTGCCGACTTTGCCTTGGCGATCTTTACGCGCGAAATCTTCTTAGTTGAGTCGGGTTTTCTGTGGCTGTAGTAGTCGAATGTCCAGTCATCAACGACCTCGCTGAATTGAACCATGTTTCTGAGAAATCAACCTGTTCTAGCCGGCCTGTGTTCCGAAATGCCCGTTCAATCGCATAACCTCGCCGGCTCAGTCAAATCTCAAAGCCGGTGCTGGGTTGTTGATAGTGGCACCGCAGGTTAGTAGAATCCTACTGGGCTGAGACTTTCCTGAGACTTCTGCTTCGGATTTTCAAAGACGATTGGTGCCGTTTTCACACTTGTCTCTTTCAGTCCCAGCACGGATATAATGTTTGTATCGCGATCGGGGCTCGAAATGTATAGGCTCGTAGTTATGTTATGTCGATCTGCTGCTTGAGGCCGTCAACGAACGATTACATTAGAAGAAGAAAAAAACATCTGCCAGATTCATTAACCGGGCTGTATAGTCACCCCGTCTGTAGAATTCTTCAATAGTGCTTTTAGTGCAAAAACCTATCGTCGGCAATTTCCGCAATTTAAACATAGCTACATCTATAATAACGGTTTTTTTCATCGGGGGTTTCCGGGTCCGGACGAAACGAAGACTGTCGACCAAAGGGACTGTTTTTGTTCTAAATGCTGAATAGACCTAGTCGCCGCAATGCGACAACAAAGATTAATTGGCTTTCATTTCTGCCGCGATGTCATTTCGTGTTAAGTAATAATGAGATAGTGAATCAGACGAGATGATTTCGGTATGAATGTGATGAGCTATTAAACATGATGATGCCTCAGCTTTGTGAATCAGCTGTTTGGTTTATGTACTGATGATAGGCACGTGTTGATGCGGCTAATTGCATATCATCTCTAAGAGTGCTCTTATACAGGTGCATCTATGAACTATTATTTCTTAGCTTGTTCTAGTTTCATCCAGGTGTGAACATGATACATGGTATAGTACATGTAGTTCTGATGTTGTTGTTGGCATGTGCCTGTGACGTCATGTATAGTGACAATTTGACACGTACTTACATGCCTTACGTATATGCAATATATACCTGGTTGTTCTATCCGATCAACCAGCACTGGGATTGAAAAGTAATTAGGAAGAACGTGTATAAAATGTACGGGCTGTGGACTCGTTTCAGAAAGAAAATTTCCTCGATGGTATATACGTATATACTTGAGGGAGTATACCACAAATCCACACCATATCGGGACGCGCGAGTGGTCCCGAGGGATGTGGATCGAACACGGACCGTTAGCGGAGTTGGCTTGAGGTTGACCTCTCCAAGAGCATCAAAACCATTAAAGCTGACCTCTCAAAGAGAGTCAAAACCATGAACTTTTGAAAGCAGCTGTTTCACTCAATGATTCATTCCAACAGAAGACTAATAATGTTAACCCGGCAAAGACACAGCGAGAGGGATATTTTGTCTCTAATTTGTGTATACGTGGACAGCGATTCGTAGATCTTATTCTAAAATTATAACTATATCGTGTATAACGTACGTAGGCCTATATTACGTAGGCCTATCTAATTACAAATCACTACCTCTTTAATCTATACAATAACATTTTAAGCATAAAGAAATATTCCTTGTCAGATATTCCTGTTGTTTATCTTTCCCTATGTTTTAGTCTCATACGTTAAAGTCTGGCGTCCTATAGTAAAAAAAAATAACGCCCTGTGTTGTAATCTATACCGTTGTTACCAATGGTGAACTGCCTGGTATATGCCTACGCAGTATTTTGAGATTTAATTAAAAACGTCTCGCGTGTAAAAGACATTCATTGGTTTAAGTCACGTTTGCAATTGGATATACTTGCATGCCATGGAGGGAGAATGCCGCCATGTCACCGTATGACTTGTATACGGGTGGCTTAGTTCGTTTTGCCCGTATAGCAATAAGTGTTTGACGCGGTGAAATTAATGTTGTTATTATTTACAAAGCAAATTGTTTCTTTGAAATATTATTTGAAACCAACGACTATATACTGTTTCTCTAATAGATTACGAAATGAATTACCGAACACGACGTTAACGAAAGCAAAGTTGAGGCCCAAAGCAATGTCCCTACAAAGATGGCAAGTTCGCCAACCCTGTTCCCTTCTGAGATTCATAACTTATTATGTGTTGACAAGTAATGTGACATGGTATTATCTAGTGGGCAATTAACCGGACTTCGAACACATCAAGCAAACCCCAATTACACACCTGTTAAAAATTACACAGCCAAAGACTGAACTATCGCAGTTTGCAAGCCATCTTAGAAGAGAACAAAATATGCACAGCACCTACCTGCTCACGGCGCGTAACTTTCTCCACTTGGACTCGGGATTAGAAGTAATTTTCTCCATTGAATATTCTTCATACCATCCGTACAAATCTACAAGTTTCCCCGTCCTAATCGTCCAGTCAAACATTGTCACCTTTCCCCCTCCTAATCACCCCTTGCTGTTGTTAATGTCGGTCATAATTCATGGTCGTAAGCCCGTGTAGCCATTGTTACCTTATCTGCTCTTTTGGCAATATCTAGCAAAGTTTGGCAGCGTTTTTTCCCTTTCGACCCACCGCGAAAATAAGGGGCGCGGAGGTCAGCATTTTTAACAGATGGAATTGCAGCGCCGCCATGGTAACAAGTAATTTACAACTTGAGAGTTAACGAAAGGTTTGTGATTGAAGGTACATGTACACTTTTCGTCTGCTTTAAGTTCAAGGTTTTAACACCGTGGGGTGGTATGCCATGAACCATGGTGCGCAAGTATAGTATAGTACGCCTGTACGGCTAAATAATTACGTTTGCTTGCAAGTTGTTTATTTCGCAATAACGGCCTTCCTATATATCGTAAACGTAACGTAAAAATGATGTAAATTATTAGATAACCCATCAGCTTATAAACCCACAATTTGTCATAAAACTCATCAGTTCAAGGCCCCACACTCGACAATATAACAACTATCTTCTAGAAGTAGTCTATAATAACTACCACATCATATACATCAATAGAATGTTGACAGTTGGTCAACAAATACGGACTCGCAATGTATACGGGTCACCATCGTATTGTACATAATTAACGGAGTGTCCGAGTCCAGGTAAAATGGTGGCGTAGCAACCATCGATAGCCAGGACGTAACCTTTGACCGGACTCACGATGTGTGGGTCGCTATCGTGACATCGTCACGTGACCCGAGGTCAGTGCGTGTTTTGAAATGAAGAATACATGGACATTTCCAATCTTGCCCCTCTGATTCTGTATGGATCGTCATGACGACAGCTAGCCTCATTATGTCATTTGCGGGGAAACTTTTCACTGATGTACTGCTGTCCGCCCTCATTGCTAAGATGTAGTTCAAAAGCTGATAGACAAGACGAGAGATAGTACTTACATGCCTTTCAGTAATATCGCAGTGGATCGCCTTCTATCGCGCCGAGCAGACCTGCCAGGCAAAGCAAATACATCCATGATACCGTCGATATACTACTATTGTTGGTTGGGCTTTCTGAGTTCGAACCAAATTTAAGGTTTTATATTTTTGTACAGTTTCATTTACAAACGTTTCTAAAATAACGTGCGAAATCGCGAGATGTGGAGACACGCTTTATACCGTGTTCCTTTTGGCGACGTCACACGACAGTCCACCGCACTATACGGACAAAATAGACGTTTATAAAACAATATTCTATTCAGACGTGGTTATTAAAAAAAAACAACGCTCGTGTGAAAAAAACAATATACAAAAAATGTACTTATTTACAGAATTGGATGTTTGTTTTTGGTCTCATTTTGTTTAGGACGACCATTGTCCGTTGGAAGTACCACTGCAATAATTACCCAGTGATGAATTAAATAAGTTCGAGCGTGATTTGCACTCGAGGGTTGAGCAAACGTTACCACAGAGGAAAGATCGCCGGCACAAGTGCGGGGCGCGGTCAAGTCTCGTGCGAACAGACAACGGGTGTTCCATGAAATATGAACCTCTGAAACTACACGTTTCGTACAGTAGTAGCACAATTTCCGGTGTTCTTCATTTCGATCGAGGCGTTCATCTATGTACCCTTTAAGGCCTCTTCGTAAGGGGCCCTGGGCATAGGGAGACTTGTAGGCCCCAAAACCGGGATCGGAGAATTACGAATTTCAATTTTCGGCATCCAATGGTAGGCCTAATTAGAGAAACGTATCATCCTTTTGTCTGAAATCTAGGTAATTGTAAAACCAGGCAATTATGAAAAACCCCGAAATTACACAGCCATCGGGGTGAGGGCAGACTTACTAAACAGTAGAGGCCTCACTTGTAGTAGCCCTATAGCACAGTGCCTATCGTGCCTAATAATACGGGCCTGTCTAGGCTATTTGTGCATCCATACACAGAGAAAGAAAAGCAGGACGAAACCTCTTTATCTGCCTATCTGCTGCGTGCGTGCACAATGTGCTCCAATTAACGGGCATCGGAACTAAGACAAGTGTAGTAAACGATTTGAATTCGAGTACCGTATTACCACGGTGCGTATCGTGTTAACTCCAATGCGCATCGTTGCGTGTATAGCAGCTAGAGTACGTTTTCTATATGACCGTACGACACATGTGGCTCGCCGAACTTCATGGCCGGCCGTGTATGCAAGTTTACAACACACGTACCATTTTACGTAACTTTTAGCAACGATAGTACCCCTTTAACACAGTAACAGCAAACAGTACTGAGCAACAGAACCGTACGTATGTACTGACGTGCGTAACCGGCCGACTAGACTGTATACTGCTGCCTGACCAATTCACTGGCCCACGTCCAATATTTAACTCACCAACAAGCAACGCAGCGCAATCGATATCGCGTATCGTGTACCAGCGAAATAATTAAACAACATGGCGGACTCCGGAGAGCTAGACATTCCTCCCAAGCTGAAGGCTGTTCGCCCGTATGTTCTCTTGGCTAAAGACCATGACCAGAAAGACAAAGTAATGGCTTACTACTGTAAGTATCACATCGTCTCTAGTAATCGGGTGTTGTTGAATCTCCACACGCAATACGACTACCGTGACGGTGTTTCTGTGTCATTTATTTACCATTGTTGACAATGACAATTGACATAATTATTGGTGCGCCTGCCTGGCCGGCGTAGGCCTACCGTCTGATGCAGTGACTAGTCTGGTACCCTCGTTATTATCCAACATTATTGCAATGTAAAGGCTGGATACAAGGGTATTTTTTCGAAAATGG
>JAVCKS010010417.1:0-16393 GCA_032273685.1 Pteraster tesselatus
TGTTCGCTCTGCAAACGATTGGAATAATTTACCAGAGAACACAGTAAATAGCTCATCTTTGACAACTTTTAAAAAGATCCTGAGAGCCGGGGCTTTTTGCCCAGATTTGTCAATTTATTGTCAGACTTTCACCATGAATATCTGTGTTTGTCAAACTTGTTTGGTCAGTTATGCTTATTGCTCAAAGAATTTGTTGATATATTTTCCTTGGTCTAAATCCACAAATACTGGGTCAAATAACATAAAAACCCATATAAACTGCCATGCTATTTTTGCTTTGGAAAACGTTTACAACGAAAATTGGGGGGGGGGGCATGCCCCGAAACACCCCTTTAATGTGACGAGGCTGTACCACGTTTTAGTCCGCCTATTATACATTTATTTCAAAAAACGGACCCCTGCCCTTTTTTTAACCCCTAAATCCGCCCCTGCACTGGTACTGCCAACATCGTTACAGAGGCGAAGGCGTCTGATTAATTTTGGGATATTAGGAGCATTTCCATTACATGTAGCTTAGTTCTACCATGGACACATCTGAAGAGAATACTTGCATTTGCATTCCAATGAATTTGTATTGCTACAGTTTAATCTAATAACATGTATCTTTTTTTGCTGCTGTAAATATTGAAAATAGTGAAAAGGTGACTGGTGTGGCATACACTGTCTTGAAAGGTTCTGGTTAAAACTATTGGCAAGATGTGACTACAATAGTACTGTAACGAACGCACCATGAAGCATATTCATGGGGCTCCGTCGGAGCACTGACGGACTACCGCCGGAGCCTGGCTTGGACTTTTAACCAGCTGAACTTTAGATGAGCTCCGGAAACGAGCTCCGGAAGTCTTTTGTTCGCGGATAAATAGACTGTGGGTTTTCCCACGAAACGGTTGGCGGGTTGCCAGAGGTGATTAGTAGTTGTTAGTAGTTGTTAGTAGAATGAGTTAGAAAAAGGAGTTGTGGGTGTATCGAGGGTTGATAGGAGTGATCTCCGCGTTGATAAAGTAATAAAAGTTGTTCTTGTCTGACTGACAAAAGAAGGGAATTAGTTGTATTGGCCTGATCTGTTTGGCTACACATCGGCACGAACCCATTAAGTGCCCGCTACAGTACTATTTGCTGAGGGGCGTACTCAGTAGTACTATATAGTACTATTGGAGTCACCTCTTCCCAGTAGTTTTAACCAGAGCCTCTCAAGACAGTGTATTTATATCCTGCATCAAAAATTAATAGTCAAGCAAAATAAGTCACCTTTATAATTTTGGTTCAAACTGGTTTTCCAAATAATCAAAATTCATCATTATACTCTAACTCGAACAAGTTGTAACGTTAACGATTAACATATTGAATACAGTGTCTCAAACGTTTATCGAACAATGTTTCATACATATGCACCCTTATTATGTTACACTTGTTGTAAAAATTCAGAACACAGCTATTAAAATGGAACTGTTGTGGATGCAAATTTTGCTGGTTCATAAACTACTGCACTAGTGCAATTACTGCTCAGCGTAATTGCACAGCGTACGTGAGTTGCCCGCTGGAGGCATTTGAAATCCCGTACGCTCGCTGAATGTTCAACTCCCAAATAGTACTCTCATAATAGTACTCTCATAATAGTACTCTCATAATAGGCCCCTAGTACTTTTTCAGAGCAACCTAAAAATACTTTAAATATTTCTGGTCACGTGAACAGCTCTCGACCAATCAAAAACCCAAAAATGTTTGACGCAGGATATAATACTAAATACTTTGTAGTATAAGGCCACATCAATTTCATTTTTGGGATAGCGGGTCAGCCTACGAACTGATATTCTCGAACAGACAAAAAGTGTATTTCCAAAACTACCAACAAAATGAAAATAACTTTATCCAAATATAAACTTTGCTTTGTTCAAAATTACCTATGATCAACACTGTTTTTCACAGATTGGATAATAAAAGATAAAACAATTATCCTACATCTTTGCATTGTTATTCACTATGGGGGCTGCAATTCGGCAATTTCCGTAGGAAAAAGCAAGGCGTCAAGAACAGCATTGTCGAACTTGGCTAATTTCCTACCTCCGATGATGAAAGGTTTGCCTATTGACCCGCTATCCAAACAAAAAAATTGATGAGGCCTAATTGGGGACAATCAATCTGATGCCTGAGAACGTCATTGTAACTTGCAATGCTATAAACTACTATGTACCTTTGAGAAACGAACTTTTTCCATATAGTGTATGCAGGTTGATGTTTTAAAACAAGAGATCTGAGTAGAATATTCTTTAAGCATTTATTTGTCTTTTTGTTCATTGCTTCCTCGAGAGATGAATTGTCAGGAACACAGAATCCTTGTTAGAAACCGAAGGCCAATGAGAGTCATCTGGTAATTAAGGTATGATTTCCTCAGGGTGGTTAAGAATATGCATGCAATATGATTTAATATTTATTAAAATCATCTGCACATAGCTAATAGAAATTCAAATCCAAAATTACCATCCCCCTCCTCCCGCCCTCTTTCCCTTTCCATTCAGAACTCTCTCATATCTGAATGTGAACAAAAGGACTTAATTAATAGCCTACTGTAAAAGTGGCTGGTTTACTTTTGCGGTTTTGTGAAATTTCCCAAATTGTTTTTTAAATTTTGCACTTAAATTTTGCTGACATGCTCATATCTTCAGTAAATACAATCAAAACTTTGATGGTTATTTTCGTGGATGGAAGGGACCTTCAAAATCTGCGAAATTAGATAGCCAGCCAAAAAATCAAATTTACAGTATTCACTTTTCTGCTTTGAAATGCTAGTTCCACATATTGCAGCACTGCAAAATGCTCCCAATTCATGACAATGTCCATGGCTACCATTCATACTTGAAATGACTGCCCACAATTTTTCCTTTTTTTTTTATTATGAAAGCCCATGGTACAGCCAATATTCCCAACAAGTTTGATTGTTGACATCCCTGTGGCAGATGAGATATTTGACCCTTAACCGCCTATTTATAACACCATGTCGTGGGATAGGGGTACATTCTCGGGATCCTATCTCCAAAATCAGAAAATATATTTTAATGATTTTCTGCCATTTAGTAGCATGTATGAAGGGAAAGCTTCCTCCAAAGAGGCAATGTTATATCTCTTATCGTTGTCTATAGATGGCCACCCGAACCAACCCCTTGAAAATTTTTGAAAATGGCCCTAGCTGCATGTCGACCACAAAATTCAATATTTGGCGTTTATTCCAAAACTACTAGATAGAATTCGCTCTAATCTGTGTTTTTTCATAGGTTGGTCATGTGCAGATGTCCACCAAATTTAATTGAAATCGGTCAACTTGACGTTATCACCCCCTGCATGGTCTATCCGTGCAATGACTCTTAACTACACAAAATATAGAAAGGTATACTCCCTAAGTTCTAAGAAATGCTAAGTAGACTTTTCTTTCTAATTTGAAAAAGAAAAACATAACGTTAGAAATACGTGGAAAACTCAGTATTCATTCTGTTCTCAATAAACAAACTATCGCAATGGGACGTTTCTTAAATCTTGCACAATGGCAAGGTTGTTGATAAACCACAGGCGTTGGCCACCATCTTCAACAATTATTGTACCTATAGTCTTAAAATTGTCAGGGTTACTCCCATTTAAAGGAATGGTAACCCAGGCTTGGTTTCCAATTATAGACCCATATCTAGTCTTCTAATGTGTTTCTCAAAAACATTTGAAAGAATAGTCTACTAGCGCACACTGGTGTTCTTAAATAATCATAACATGTTATCAAGCTGTCTTGGCTTGGGGTTCCACTTCTTTTCTTAATTTACATTAATGATATCGCTCATGCATGAAATATTTGTTCATGCATGTGTTCTCTATATATATGCTGATGACTCTAAATAAAAATATACTCTCGTTGAAACAGTAAATGCAGAGCTCAAATCTATTTTTAAATGGTTATACAAATTGTCATTCTGCGTACATCGAGCACACTAACCCACTGTCGTACCAATTTAAGAGCCTAAAGATAACAGACGGCTATTTACAGGCATTTTTCCTAAATTTGGAAGTTGGTTTCTGAAAAAGGCTCGATAGACATTCATACTGTAAACCACCTCTTCCTGCAAACTTCCAAGATACTTGGACATATAGTCCACTGGAAAATCCTTGAAATCGTAGTGAGGAAAAATATGTTTTCAAGAAACACATGCACTATCTTAGAAAAAAAAAATTCACAAAAATCAGCAGTTTGCTTAGCTAACAGTCTTAAATTACCTTAACAATTAATGTCTCTCTATAGTGGTTGTAATACGAATTAACCTCTTCTAAAAGGTACAGGAAACCGGTTATAATTAAAGCAACATAAAATTAATCATTTAGGTGTTTCACAAACTCAGTTAATACATTAATCACTACCCAGTTGACAATAGTATCCTGTGTAGCCTGGCCAGCAGCCGCACTCGTAACCGTTGAGGTAATCGTAACAGGTACCATTGTTAAGGCATGGTGCACTGGTACATTCATCGATGTCGACGTCGCATATTTCACCACTGAAATGAACATGTTTTAGCGAACTAGATAAGCTGCACTGTTTGCAATCACTTTGGCCTAGGTTAATATAGAAATTGATGCAACTACCTGTACCACCATACGCAGTGTTGCAACACAGTGTGGCTGCTGTAATTACTAAATTACAATAAAAACCTC
This sequence comes from Pteraster tesselatus, assembly GCA_032273685.1. Classification (NCBI taxonomy): domain Eukaryota; kingdom Metazoa; phylum Echinodermata; class Asteroidea; order Velatida; family Pterasteridae; genus Pteraster; species Pteraster tesselatus. The sequence continues at coordinate 4,684 of JAVCKS010010417.1, forward strand.
CACATCAAGCATTTCCAAGAATTGAATGATCAAGGTATATAGACTCGTAGAAATTGCAAAAAGGATGCAAAAACGATTGACTTACCCATAACCAGGGGAACAGACACAGTTAAAGCCACCAGTCCTTGGTACACATTCAGCCTTGTTACTACATGGAAGATCTTGGCAAAGATCCAATACAATCTCGCACAGGGTACCATTGATACCTACATAGTTCCACACCCCCCCCCCCAAAAAAAAGAGGAAAATATCACATACAAAGCAAATATACAGAGAAAATTATATTGGGTGACATTACACATGAACAAACTACCATGCAAACTGTGTAAGTTATGGTGACATATGACTGTACAGTTTGTAGTTAATGTTTATTTAAATTAATGATAACACGAGGCAAAGGTGCAATATAAGCATAAGAGATATTTAATCCTGGATGTCCAAGAAAATAAGTCCGTATCGGGGAAAACCGGAGGCACACAGGCCGCCCTTGGACACACAGGCCGCCCGGGACACAGGCAAACTGCACAATCCGATTGGTAGACAGTCTGAGAATGTTAGTACAGTAGTAGTTAAACTTGTGTGTACCTGGTAGTGGAACAAATCTTATTGAAAGGTTTTGCCATAAAACATTTGCAAAACCAAATTACGCATGGACAAGGTTTTACCTGTTGGACAGTTACACATGTAGCCGTCTACTTGATCCAAACACGTTCCATTGTTCTGGCATGGTTTAGATAGACATTCATTAGTCACAGACTCGCAGTAGCGCCCGCTATATCCAGGAAGGCAAAAACACTCAAAATCTGCCACCTGCAATTGGCACAAAATACTGTCAATTATTTGAACAGTTTCAAGAAGGAGAAGCATATAGAGATAAATAGATTGACAAATGGATAAAAGGACAAAAACATAGGAAAACCATACAGAAAACCAAACAAACGGAGAATCAAACAGACAGCTAGAAAACGTACACACAGACAGGAAACCAAATAGACAGACAACCACACAGACAGAAAACTAAATAGACAGACAACCAAACAGACAGACAACCAAACAGATGGGGGAACCAGACAGCTATGGAACGAAATAAACTTGGAACTAAACAGACAGGGAACCAAATAGATACAGAACCAACAATATTGGTTTACATTAAGAGTGTATACACATTTAAATATGCTCAAAATCAAGGAAAAATTAACACTTGGTACATTTAGAAAATGGTCCTATTAAAGAGGGCATTATTAAACAGACCTTATCAATGCAGACGCCATCATTTTGGCATTGAGTATGTTGACAATCGTTGAGGTCATCTTCACAATTTCCACCAGTATAGCCAGGTAAACAGTGACACCTATACGCATTGATTCCATCCAAACACACGCCACCATGTAGACAGGGCATTAGTTCGCACTCATTGATGTTGACATCACATACAGCACCTGGAACCAGTGCATCGTATTTCAACATGCTCAAATATTAAACATACAACCACATATCTGTTCATAACCGCCTATTTATAACACCATGTCGTGGGATAGGGGTACATTCTCGGGATCCTATCTCCAAAATCAGAAAATATATTTTAATGATTTTCTGCCATTTAGTAGCATGTATGAAGGGAAAGCTTCCTCCAAAGAGGCAATGTTATATCTCTTATCGTTGTCTATAGATGGCCACCCGAACCAACCCCTTGAAAATTTTTGAAAATGGCCCTAGCTGCATGTCGACCACAAAATTCAATATTTGGCGTTTATTCCAAAACTACTAGATAGAATTCGCTCTAATCTGTGTTTTTTCATAGGTTGGTCATGTGCAGATGTCCACCAAATTTAATTGAAATCGGTCAACTTGACGTTATCACCCCCTGCATGGTCTATCCGTGCAATGACTCTTAACTACACAAAATATAGAAAGGTATACTCCCTAAGTTCTAAGAAATGCTAAGTAGACTTTTCTTTCTAATTTGAAAAAGAAAAACATAACGTTAGAAATACGTGGAAAACTCAGTATTCATTCTGTTCTCAATAAACAAACTATCGCAATGGGACGTTTCTTAAATCTTGCACAATGGCAAGGTTGTTGATAAACCACAGGCGTTGGCCACCATCTTCAACAATTATTGTACCTATAGTCTTAAAATTGTCAGGGTTACTCCCATTTAAAGGAATGGTAACCCAGGCTTGGTTTCCAATTATAGACCCATATCTAGTCTTCTAATGTGTTTCTCAAAAACATTTGAAAGAATAGTCTACTAGCGCACACTGGTGTTCTTAAATAATCATAACATGTTATCAAGCTGTCTTGGCTTGGGGTTCCACTTCTTTTCTTAATTTACATTAATGATATCGCTCATGCATGAAATATTTGTTCATGCATGTGTTCTCTATATATATGCTGATGACTCTAAATAAAAATATACTCTCGTTGAAACAGTAAATGCAGAGCTCAAATCTATTTTTAAATGGTTATACAAATTGTCATTCTGCGTACATCGAGCACACTAACCCACTGTCGTACCAATTTAAGAGCCTAAAGATAACAGACGGCTATTTACAGGCATTTTTCCTAAATTTGGAAGTTGGTTTCTGAAAAAGGCTCGATAGACATTCATACTGTAAACCACCTCTTCCTGCAAACTTCCAAGATACTTGGACATATAGTCCACTGGAAAATCCTTGAAATCGTAGTGAGGAAAAATATGTTTTCAAGAAACACATGCACTATCTTAGAAAAAAAAAATTCACAAAAATCAGCAGTTTGCTTAGCTAACAGTCTTAAATTACCTTAACAATTAATGTCTCTCTATAGTGGTTGTAATACGAATTAACCTCTTCTAAAAGGTACAGGAAACCGGTTATAATTAAAGCAACATAAAATTAATCATTTAGGTGTTTCACAAACTCAGTTAATACATTAATCACTACCCAGTTGACAATAGTATCCTGTGTAGCCTGGCCAGCAGCCGCACTCGTAACCGTTGAGGTAATCGTAACAGGTACCATTGTTAAGGCATGGTGCACTGGTACATTCATCGATGTCGACGTCGCATATTTCACCACTGAAATGAACATGTTTTAGCGAACTAGATAAGCTGCACTGTTTGCAATCACTTTGGCCTAGGTTAATATAGAAATTGATGCAACTACCTGTACCACCATACGCAGTGTTGCAACACAGTGTGGCTGCTGTAATTACTAAATTACAATAAAAACCTCCACATCAAGCATTTCCAAGAATTGAATGATCAAGGTATATAGACTCGTAGAAATTGCAAAAAGGATGCAAAAACGATTGACTTACCCATAACCAGGGGAACAGACACAGTTAAAGCCACCAGTCCTTGGTACACATTCAGCCTTGTTACTACATGGAAGATCTTGGCAAAGATCCAATACAATCTCGCACAGGGTACCATTGATACCTACATAGTTCCACACCCCCCCCCCCAAAAAAAAGAGGAAAATATCACATACAAAGCAAATATACAGAGAAAATTATATTGGGTGACATTACACATGAACAAACTACCATGCAAACTGTGTAAGTTATGGTGACATATGACTGTACAGTTTGTAGTTAATGTTTATTTAAATTAATGATAACACGAGGCAAAGGTGCAATATAAGCATAAGAGATATTTAATCCTGGATGTCCAAGAAAATAAGTCCGTATCGGGGAAAACCGGAGGCACACAGGCCGCCCTTGGACACACAGGCCGCCCGGGACACAGGCAAACTGCACAATCCGATTGGTAGACAGTCTGAGAATGTTAGTACAGTAGTAGTTAAACTTGTGTGTACCTGGTAGTGGAACAAATCTTATTGAAAGGTTTTGCCATAAAACATTTGCAAAACCAAATTACGCATGGACAAGGTTTTACCTGTTGGACAGTTACACATGTAGCCGTCTACTTGATCCAAACACGTTCCATTGTTCTGGCATGGTTTAGATAGACATTCATTAGTCACAGACTCGCAGTAGCGCCCGCTATATCCAGGAAGGCAAAAACACTCAAAATCTGCCACCTGCAATTGGCACAAAATACTGTCAATTATTTGAACAGTTTCAAGAAGGAGAAGCATATAGAGATAAATAGATTGACAAATGGATAAAAGGACAAAAACATAGGAAAACCATACAGAAAACCAAACAAACGGAGAATCAAACAGACAGCTAGAAAACGTACACACAGACAGGAAACCAAATAGACAGACAACCACACAGACAGAAAACTAAATAGACAGACAACCAAACAGACAGACAACCAAACAGATGGGGGAACCAGACAGCTATGGAACGAAATAAACTTGGAACTAAACAGACAGGGAACCAAATAGATACAGAACCAACAATATTGGTTTACATTAAGAGTGTATACACATTTAAATATGCTCAAAATCAAGGAAAAATTAACACTTGGTACATTTAGAAAATGGTCCTATTAAAGAGGGCATTATTAAACAGACCTTATCAATGCAGACGCCATCATTTTGGCATTGAGTATGTTGACAATCGTTGAGGTCATCTTCACAATTTCCACCAGTATAGCCAGGTAAACAGTGACACCTATACGCATTGATTCCATCCAAACACACGCCACCATGTAGACAGGGCATTAGTTCGCACTCATTGATGTTGACATCACATACAGCACCTGGAACCAGTGCATCGTATTTCAACATGCTCAAATATTAAACATACAACCACATATCTGTTCACAGTAGAAACCTTTTACACGCTCGTTTCCTGCGAACTATTTCGCATAATCATTATCAGCTTCACTAGGGAAAACCTTGAATGAGAACATCTCCTTATTGGCAGTATGCACTGGTTTTGAATGAGTGAATACAGCACCACAGTCACCACTACACATATTTTGAGCTTTCTCTGAGTTGCAGTTACAAAAGAGTATGCTCCGTAATCCTTTGCTATTTTGGCTTCATCTGAAACCATGCAAAAGGAAATTTTACAGAAACATGTGCAATATACCAAAAGGGATAGCCATTTTTGTTATTGCTGTATATAGTTATAAATCAATGTCTAAATGTGGACAGATGTGGTAAAACTATTATAATAAGTTTGCTTTGCTGAAGCAGTGGGGAGAAGTGGTACAAACATTACTGTGTACTGGATCACACCAAACCAGCTCAACGTTAGGCTTCCTGGTTGGCTAACAGGGATGGTAAAACTGACAATGTGCACACATATATACACAATAGAAATAGAACCATGATTTGACGAGGCCTAAGTAAATTGTAAAGTGCTCTCAATGTGAGCGTTGAACATTATGGTTAGAGTTAGAGATTATGACAATTGAAATGTTTACAATCATTCATGCGATCATGTCGTAATTCACCCCTATTTATTCACGATTTCCTATGTCTACAGTGAGTGAGGATTACAGTGTGATGCTCAGTGCTTTCTGTTATTTTAATGTGTCAGATCCCAAAAGCCATACATATACAAAGCCTAAATGAAGAGCACTTTACCTTTTACACGTCTGTATAGTTTTTCGGAAGGTCTACTAAATTATATTTAAAAATCTGTATCAATTCATCCGTTTACTGGATGTTTTTTCAATTTTCGTATAATCCTTAGATTTGTCCCTCTTCTATTTGGCATAAGTTTAAAATTTGTATTGACATCCCTACTAACAGTTCTGCCTCCAAAGTTATTAGCCATCTTATTGGTGAAATTCTATGTTCCTACTTTCCATGTTCCTAACAGTCTACTGTGTAACTACTCCATAGACTACCACACCCATACACCATACCCCCCGCGTGTTCAGATGATTCAGGTGATGCATTACCTGACCAGCCATTATGGCAATCACAGCTAAACCCGTTGACCTCATCGACACAGGTTGCACCGTTCAAACAAGGCTCGGAGTCGCATTCATCAACCTCATTCTCACAGGATGCCCCAAAGTAACCATTCCGGCACCAGCACAGCACCCCAGCCACACGATCGACACACGTAGCACCGTTTTGACACGGCACACTGTCGCACTCGTCGATGTTACGCTCGCAGTTCGCTCCCGCATAGCCGGGGTCACAACGGCAGGAGTAGACAATGGCTCTGTCTAAACACATGCCCCCATGCTGGCAGGGAATCGATGCACATTCGTCAATGTCCTCCTGGCAGTTGTGGCCAGCAAACCCTGGTAGGCAGTGGCAAACGTAGCCCACTCCTGGGCGGCTGACACACTGGCCCTGGTTTAGACAATGTGCACTCTGACAGAAGTCCACCACATCCTGGCACTGTGTACCTGTGTAACCCGTTGAACAGCTGCATGTAAATGCTGCAATGCCATCCACACATGTACCGCCGTGCTGACAGGTACTGGAGGTAAAAACATTTAATTATCATAATTCTTCATGTATTTGTATCCGTTGAAAGGGAGGTTGACACAGTCAGAAGGCTTTGTATTGAAGGCAGAGAAGGCTTTGTATTGAAGGCAGAGGAGACTTGGGAAACATGTGAGGTTTGGTCAGGACTGATGAAAAGCTAATTCATATGTTTGCACTGAGGCTCGTTAAAGGCGGGGAAAGTACACTGCTGTGTTGACAGCCATTACCCAATATAATTTTATGTCTAACATTTCTAAATAGCAGGAATCATATTAGAAAGTACAAACTTTGCCCGACTAAATAAAATGGTATATAAAGCAAATTTCTAATGGGCTTTCTTGTAATGCAAGCAGTGCATGTGGTTCCCCAGCCAAGTTGAACGATTAGACAATTTGGAATGCAGCGCACGACACACATTCCATATTATTTGATAAACATAATACTGATTACTAGTGGGTGTTTGCAATATCCATGCAAGGGGCTCTCTTTTGAAAACATTATGCAGTGTTGCAAACTACATTCTAACAGAGGGTGCACTTTATATAATAAGAGCGGCATCTCGGAATCTACACTGTAACAAACAAGCAGCGGAATCTCTCCTTCAGTAGAGCGGCGTTCTACGTTTTAACAAATTGCGCATAAATAACTTTTATATCGTTGTCACCACGAACTGTTTCCCTTTACTGCTACATGCATGTTCATGTGTTACACTGCGGTAAATAACTTTCCATCAGTAGTAGTACCTGTCAGAGCAGTCATTGGTATTAACCTCACACAGGGTCCCAGTGAAACCTGTGGCTGAATAACACAAACATCTAAAGCCGTTGTTGAGGTCCAGACAAACCCCACCATGCTGGCATGGCTCTGACAAGCACTCGTTGATGTTAGTCTCACAATCACGGCCTACGGGAGCAAATCATAGATGATTGAAGATACAACCACCACTCAAATTTCTCAAAAATACGCTGCCCTCCGAGGTTGGAAATGCCTTACGGAAAATGTTGTATTCCAGAAGAATCGTTCCCTCCAAAGAGACCAACTAGCTTTATGTAAGTGAGTAAACAACCCTATTTCTACCAATTTGTCATATTTGTTCAAACATTCAAAAGTGTCCTTTTGATGAAAATTCATTTTGTGTACAGATGTACATTAAACTCTGATTTGGAAAAAACGAAGACTACGCGCGGCCTGTACAATTTTCAACTTGCAAGGTCAGTTGTTGAACATAAAATACTTGCTGGTAACTTACCATTCATTGGATAATACGTGTATACAAGTTGAACATCTTATAAGCTGTTTTAGTACGTCGTAAAGAATGTATTTTTTCAAATTTTACAAATATGAAAATTCAAAGAAATATGTTTTCTTTGATGAAGGATATATATAAGCTATTGGAAACTCTTGAAAACTAATTGCCGTAAGAGCCCTGCTTTAATGACTTGCTGTATTACTTTGATGAAGTTAGTAAAAAAGCCAGCTTTTCAGCATACAGAAATTGTGTTTATTAATGAACTTGCATAGGTCCATATCTTTTCACGACTCCACAAGAAATATCTCTCTAATGTCATACCTGAAAATCCAGACTGACACTGACACTGGTAACCGACACCAGTATTAATGCAAGTTGCACCATGCTGACACACAGACGGTTGACAGAAATCAATATGTTCTTGACAGTGGCTACCAGCTAATCCTGGTGTACAGTTACAAATGTAGCCATTGTCATCATCGTGACATGTATTGCCAGCTCCACAGGGATTGGACGAACACTCGTTGATGGTAATACCACATGTGTCACCTATGAACAAAAGTATTTCATTTGGTCAGTGTACTACCATTTTTAATGTTGAAATACGCAGTCAGTTACGTCAAGAACTGCTGACTGAGTAGAATGCTTGATCAAAAACTAGACTACTGATCGTGTTAAGCTCCTTGAATAGTTTTGTATATGAAACAGTGGTGTTGCCGCTAGGCACTGGCATCGGGGGAGGCAAGAAAGGGCAGGGTTCAATTGGTAAGGAGCGTGATTATAATAATTCCATCTATAAGGATACTGTACTACATGTAAGTAATTTCATTGGAGGGGGGGGGGCAGACCTCATGACCCTCCCTCCCCTCCCCCCCCCCGGCTACGCCCCTGAAGCAGATTTAATGAATTAGTAATCTATAATTAGTAATATGGTCATAAACACTGCTCTTAGAAATGAGTGACTATCTTTCTTCATGGGAATGCTGATTCTTTTAGCAACTTGCGTGAAATAATGTAGGCTACCATCTAGTGGCCCTACGTTACTTCATGGAATCATTGAACCGGTGTCAAACTATTTTCATCCTCAATGTCATTATGTGGTCTTTTAATTTAAATTTGTTTTCCTCTTTATAAACAATTTGTTAAAATCAACAGCCATTTTCCATTTGTCAGTGGCCAATGGGATAACAACCCCCTCATCAACCGAAGATGCTTGTTTGGCAACTTTCAACATATTTTGGGGGTCAGTTCGTTATCGCGTTTTTTTTCTAAACGCTTAGCAATGTTGTTAATTTTATTGCGTAAGCATGTTGTCATTTGCATGCCTGATTGTGTGCTTTTGAGGGCAAAGAATCACATTTACGACAACATGTATAAGCACTAGCATCTATTGTTGTCTACCCACATGTACATGCTTAGTCCTTTGCCGGATGTGCTGTAAAGGTGTGCGTTTATGACATTAACTCCCCGTCTTCATATGCTTCATCAATATCATTTAGATTTCCCACTCCCTACCATGACAATAATCAGCGTTTCACATGCGGCTACATTCAGAGTTAACATCACGTTTTAGTTGATGTAATACCCCATTGTGGACTACAAATTGGCTGACAGCAATAATTCATTGACAAGAAAATACTCGGTAAATATCCGTGGATGGATTGTTCATATAGATGGTCAACTGTTCTTAATTACAAGTAACTTTTTAACTGTAAAAACAAGCGTTGATTTACCTGTGAAGCCAGGTAAACATTGACAAACATATCCATTGATTTGTTGCTGGGTGCACGTTCCTCCATTAGAACACGGCCCGGAAGAACACTCATCGACATCAATCTCACAGTTCCGTCCTGCGTAGCCAGGCTGGCAGATGCAGCTATACAGTGCCGGAACATTGCCACCAACAAACCGCCCGTCATTCTGACATGGTGTCTCTGAGCACACCTCACCCGAACGATACGGCAGACACATACAGATGTATTTGGTATCCATGTCAACGCAGGTAGCAGAATCATGGCATGGCAGTTGGCCACAAAGGTCAACATCAATGTCACAATGGGTTCCCTCAAACCCGTAGGGGCACATGCATTCATACGAGTTGATTAGGTCCAAGCAAACCCCATTGTGATGACATGGGCTACTGGCGCATTCATTGATGTTCTGTGTGCAGTTGATACCAATATAGCCTGGTGTACAGAGGCACATATACCCAACACTGCTACCCTGGCACAGTGCACCGTTGTAGCAGGGGTTTGGAGAACAACTACAATATTTATTGCAAAAAGAATGTATTAATATAAACAGGGTAGGGAACAGTTCTAAAAAGCTTAACTGTATGATGGACACTTTATATTTTTGTATATTTTTTATTCTAGTGAAACGGGTTAATACAGTTTACTACTGTGTATTGTGGCCTGTAGTATTCAAAATATTTCGGAGGGTTGCCAACAAAATTAAATTCGAAGAAAAAATATAATCTCTGATATTTTTTTTATTAAAAGAGTGACAAGAACACTACTTGGCACGCAGCGTTTTCCATTAATAACCAAATATAGTACTAAATCACGTCTAAGAACAATAGAGAAATATCGAACAGAAGCACCCCCTCAACTTAGAGCCCAACAGGTCTGCCACTAGTCAGACAGAATAAATTATTTTCGCCTTATATTGAGCTATAAGATTTTAAATTGCCATATAAATGTTAATTCGTTGAATAAATTCACTTCAGCCATTAGAGTAGTGTGATTGGACCACAATTTGAAATTAAACATACCATTTGCCAGAATGATTGGAATAATTTACCAGAGAGCATAGTAAATAGCTCATCTTTGACAACTTTAGTTCAAAAAGAGTCTGAAAGGCACATTTCAAAAATGACACCACCTATAGCTGCTACATGTTATTCTGTATGTTGTAGTAACTCGTATTTGTACCGCTTGTTGGTGACGGACCCCACTTATTTATTTTTGTCTTCTTCTGTACAGGGAAGTAATGTGAGCGGGCTGAATAGCCTTTTACACAACCCCAGACATTGTCTAAAATAACTAAAACAAAACAAACATTACCAATTACGTAGAAAATGTTGAGAACCAGGGCTGTAGGCAAAGAAGACACGGCTTCAGAGGTCACTCTATGATAATGCGCATATGAGAAGACGAAGGCCAGTTGTCAACATGTGACGACCCATTACCACAAAATAAGTGTTCTCAAGCGATGTTTACTTTGAAGAGGTGGTCAAGTTTTACAACTGTTTCAAAGGGAAAACTCCCATTTGACAGTTTTACATAGAAAATGTACTTTGAGGTAAATTCATAGGTAGATTTACCTGCTTATCTCTAGTTGATACTGATTACCATGGTAACCCGACGGGCAAACACAATTGTATCCATTGATAACATCGTGGCATACGCCATTATACTGACATGGTATAGATGCACACTCATTGATATCTGCCTCACAAAAGTCACCTACAAAAATAAATCAAGGGGGCAGCAGACACAAATAATATATAGATGGGATAAAAGTTAATTATGTCTCAGATTGGGGTGACCTTGCCTTGGAACATTTTTTGACACTTCAAACTGGGATTAGAAGACGTGAATAATATTCATGTGTTTGGTTGTGCGCACGCCCTGGCAAAATAAATGTAACAAACAAACTGTTAAAATCTGATTTCTATTGGGGCCCTACGCTTAGACGAACAAATATAAACACACAAGATTATGAAAAATGATCATTCACATTAATTAAATAAACATGATATTAGGCACCTAAGCAACTTCACTTTCATAAGAATTATGTAAATACCTTCAATATGCAGTGGTTAAAATAATAAAAATTTGCTACCGAGCAAGCGCGCAAGCCAGCGAGCCAGCGGGCGACGGGCTACCTAGCCGGGCAGCGGGCGAGCAAACTAGCAGGAGAGCTAGCCAGCAGGCGAGCCAACCAGTGGGTGAGGCAGCCAGCCAGCCAGCCAGCAGGCACTACAGACACTGTAAAAACACTGTTCAGCTTGCTTGATACCTTCATAGCCGGGTCTACAAGAGCAGTAGTAGGATGTGACTCCATCCAGGCACGTTGCACCGTTGGTACATAAGTCATCTGAACAGTC
>JAVCKS010010428.1:0-16393 GCA_032273685.1 Pteraster tesselatus
CCCAACAGATTAATTTTCTTTCTTCACAGTGTTCATTCTGATGCTTAGAACAACAACATTGTGCAGGTCCCATATGAGTATCTTTTTTTCTGACTTTTCTCCCTTTAAAACCCACTGTGCATACTGGCTAGAGCTCGGTTGTTTTAGGCCTGTATTTCTATGATCGGTTTCGCCCAAGGATATCACTCAATCGTGAATGGAAAACACCAGCTAAGTATTCTGGCTTCCAGTAGTCAAGTAGGCACGTACACAAATATACTCCACAATAAATACCATGTTGCTTCGCGCGGATTTATATTGCACGGAACAGTGCTCCGCGCGCCCGTTTCTAACGCGTGCCCGTACCGTTGCTACCGGCATGGGTCGATTGTTGATAGAATCGACAAAAATACTCATAAACAGCTCGTCAGTGTCTGTCTTTGCCAATTCTGAACACTGTCGTCAAATTAACAGCCGTCATCAAATGAAAAGCTGTGGTCAAATCAAAAGCCACCATCAAATTAAATGATGTTATAAACCCCATAAAGCATGCATCAACGACAACGATGTTATTCCTCAAACTTTGCAGGAGTTGGCAGACGCTCTGAGGGGAGAATGGGATGCTATGCACGTTGACGTCGTCAACAAGCTGGTGGACAGCATGCCACGACGTCTGCATGGCCTGATTTGTGCCAGGGGTGAACATACTCGCTATTAGTGACTGAGTCAAGGACTCTACTGTGATGCAAATTGATCAATGAAATCACCCCAACAAATCTTATCTGGAAAACTGGCAGAGATTAAAAAGAAATGTGTCATGATCCTTAATTTACTGTCTATTGTCGTCATTGTCGTTTTACGCTCAAGACACTAACCGATTAGGACTGATAATTAATAAAAAACACTGTCAAATGTGCGTAAGAGACAGACAAATAAAGTAAAGTGGTTATATGCGCCATAAATGCCATTGTTAATTTAGATTGAAATACTGATGCTATAACAATTCCACCTTTATGAACAACAGTATGCAACGAAAAATATGCGTACCCGAAGTCGACATGAAATTAATTGTGTCGTCATTAACTGAAGTCAAATTGTGCGGTCAAATTTCGTTTACCCTTTTGGCGTTCTATACATAATGCACGAGGTTACCACCGAGTACCACGTATTTTGCAAACAAAGTGGTCATGTTTTGTACTTTCCTATACCACGTCTGGCACTAGTGCAAATAGGAACCGAATGAAAGACGGATGGTGTTGGTGAGCCCAATTTTCAAGTTAGTACTTTGTAACTTACCGGTACCTTTTGTTGTATGTAGCTTACTGTAAACGGGCAATATTCGGGCTGATCTTTACCATGTCACACCGGGTACTGTCGCATCTTATTCCATGTATCATGCTGCATGTAGGGCTCGTACGAAAGCGGTTACAGACATTGTTGTCCTTTTAAACAAGAAACCAGATTAGCCCTCGGGTTGTGGTATACGAAGTGGCGTATCGCGGTAGTTGCTTTATGAAACAGGCCCAGTAGGGAATCTCTGTGGCGTAGTGCATACATACAAGGAAGGCGAGCGTGACAGCTGTCTTCATGCGGATGCGGATGAAAGAAGTATTCAACGACTTTAGGCGGTCAGGAAGAGCAGTGGAGGAACATGGCCGTGAGTCATCATGTATTGAATGAGACATGTATTGACAGAGACATGTGTTTCGGATTTGTTTGTGAAATAAAATCCGGGTAGGTCGGGATTCGTGTGTTCGTGTATTCGTGCGCTCGCGTGCGCGCGCTTGTGTGTCTGTGCGCTTGTGTGCCCCTGTGCTCGCGTGCGTGGCACTCGCGTGCGTGTGCGCTCGCGCTTGTGCGCTCGCGTGCCTGTGCGCTCGCGTGCGTGTGCGCTCGCGTTCGTGAGCGCTCGCGTTCGTGTGCGCTCGCGCGCGTGAGCGCTCGCGTGCGTGTGCGCTCGCGTGCGCTCGCGTTCGCCTGCCTGTGCGCTCGGACAGTACCGCTGCAACATCTGACCCAGTTGTTTATTGTGAACCACCTTTCTTTTTTCTTAATGGTTTCTCACATAGCCTAACCGCAAAGTGACATTAATGGGAGAGTTAAAATGGATCATCGCTGTTGTCCTGGCGTTGTATGCCGTGTATTATTGGCAGTTCATCGCTAACAGGTGTGCTTACACTGGTGATTTCAGTCTGAAAGACAAAACCGTTATTATTACAGGTATGTCTATGCACAAACATGAGTTACATCATGATGTGCTCCAACTTGTCAGTGTTATTATTGGTGGAAGGCGATGTTGATGGGCAGCGTCGCAATACAAGTACTACTTAGTAGTGTCTGTGCTCAAAAATGTTTATTTATTTTTGAATAAATTATGCTTTAGAATCGTTAATATTTGTTGAGTAATCTACCATTGGGAGTCATCCACCATTTTCAAGTGTATTTTTGTAAACTATTTTGGCAAACTAACTATTTTTTTAATGTTCCAAACTGTTCCTACGTTGTACATCGTGTACATAAATTCTAAGTTTAAAATACACTATATATATATATAGAATATGCTTTTGTTAGTACTTGACCTATTATAGTAGGTCAAGTATATGATAACTGTTTTGGCTGATCAAAGGACATTGCGTATGGATATAAATAAACACATCGAATTCAAAGTACATGAAAACAAGCAGATTACTTTTAATAGTGAAGGACTGAGGTTGTTTGACGTATACCGGTACTGTATTTGAATTGAGGGCATCTGGATAATATATATTTTGAATCGTTGAAGATTTTGGGGTATTTAGATTCGATAGCATTCGATATGATCATTAATAGTACACGAACATTACCACAATGGACGTGCTAATGGGCATTTGCAGTTTTGCGACATGCACGGTATTTTATTTTTTTAACTGGGTTGAGGGTAATGCGGTTACAAGGCTATACGTTTCCCAGTAACCTTGCTTCACGGAAAGTTGCGGCAGAATATGTTTTTTTTCTTCTGTTCGGCCTGCTCCCGCTAGGGATCGCTACAGCGGATGAATGGTCCACATATTTGGCAGAGGTTTTACGCCGGATGCCCTTCCTGCCGCAAGTCTTAGAAGAGAAGGTTTTATGGTTTTACTGATGGGGGAAGCCCTATAAACTAGGGAAACGCAGTCAGGCAGGGCCCGAAAACCCATGTCAGCCCCCGGAGAAACGTGCTGCAGAACTACGTAAATTTATTCTGTACTACACCCCTCCCCCAAACCCCTCCTCCTCACCCACCCCTCCCCCTCTTACACCCCTACCCCTCCCCCTCCTACACCTCTCCAGGGGAGGGGTGTAGGAGGGGCCTACACCACCTCTCCTACACCCTTCGCCCTCCTACACCCCTCCCCTCCTACACCTCTCACAGGCCCCTCACATGCCCCTCCCACGCCCCACCAACACCCCTCCCACACCCGCTCTAAACGCCCCTCCCACACCGCTCTAAACGCCCTCTCACACCCGCTCTAAACGCCCCTATTATGGAATATTCCCTGTAAACAAAACTGTTAATAACTGCTCATCCTTAGCAATGATCGTTACATTTAGGCGGTAACTCCGGGATCGGTAGAGAGACAGCCTTAGACCTCGCTGGGCGAGGAGCCCGCGTCATACTCGCTTGTCGTAGTCTGCAGAAGGGCCAAGCTGCTGCTGACGAGATTAGGATAGCTACCGGCAATGCAGACGTTGTGGTCCGTCAAATCGATTTGGCGAGTCTTAAGTCGGTGAGGGAATTCTCGGATCAGATCATTAACACTGAAGGAAGATTGGACATTCTCGTCAACAATGCAGGTACAAATTACTAATTTCGGGACTAATAAAAACCTTCAAAAATTAATAGTATCAATCACGGCTTGTTCGACATCGATGCTTTAAAAATAGAACCTATCGTATAATGTTCTGTTTGCCGGAAATGGGCAAGCTTGGCGGTCGCTCATGGGCCTCCACAACTGGGGGTCTCAATAGTTCATAGGAAAACACGTTTTAAAGACAATTTTTAATTTAAGGGACTAGCACCAGTAGTTAGAGTGTAGCGTCCAGGATAAATTATACTCATAATAAGCTAATCAGGGTCGTCGTCGTCGTCGTGGCTGCCCCTCGTTCACGAGGATGGCGACCCTCCAGCAGCCAGTCTCTGTGCTACGCGCTCCTTCCGCCGACGTCGCTTCTCGGTATGGTGAGTGATGCGGCCAGACTCGAAAGCTGCTGCCCCAGCCTTCACCGCAGTTCGCCAGTCAGGTCGTCGCTCTGCCAAAGCCTCCCAGTTGTTAACGTCCATATCGCCCTTCTTCATATATGCTTTCAGAGTGTCCTTGTACCGTTTCCCCTGTCCGCCTCTGTCACGTGCTCCATTCTCCAGCTGGCTGTATAGTAATTAAAACCAATACACACTTATTTGTAACCGACTCGTTTTCCTGTGAGCAGTTTTGACGTGCAAACTGCGACTCCGTGAAAGTGAAGACTGACGCAATACCATTATTTTGTGACCTGCTCCTACGAAATGAGCGTAAAGTCGCACAACGTTATTCGGAGATAGGGCCATAGAAAGTCAAAATTTGTAGGGGTCTTCAATTTTGAGATTTGTGTGTGATGCTGTGTGAAATATTATGTTCTTTCTTTCCCTAAAATTCTGTTTAAATCAGAGACTTATAAATACACTTTTTATTACTTTTTGTGACATGCACTGTCATTGCCAACATCGACAGCTTTCTCTGACTGTATAGTAAACAATATTTAGACCACCAACATGTGTCATATACCATTGGAAAGCTCTTGTTCTAAAGAAGACAATGGTACGAAAATCTCATTTTTGAAAAGCAGCTCGCTTATTTAGATTCTACATAGGTTGATCATAATGTTAAACATCATAATCAATATCTAAGATGTATATTTTTTATTAAGATTCTTTGGACTTTTTAGACTTTTTTAAGTATTCCAGTGTAGAAGGATGCCCATGGGCCTACATTTGTCTAAATCCTGTCCTGTTTGTTCGCCTGTTGATTTTGTTGTATACACAAGCGTTGATTACAGCTAGCGCTGTCGCCTAGTCTTAATAACGATGTGGAAAGAAAACTACTTCTATTGGTCATGTAAGTTTTCCTATTCAAAGTGTTGTTGGAAAAACCAAAGTTTCATAGTTTTATCTAAACAGTAGGACGTTTTTAAATTGTTCTAATTAATTCTAGGAGTCCGTTACCGTAGTGTTTGCCCATTATTTTATCGACCAAAATATCTCAACGAGTCCGGTTAGTTCCTTTAATTGTAGCCTATATTCCATTATTATCCACACTTTGCAGGAATCGGATTTGCGGGTCTACGCGCGGTTACAAAAGATAACTTCCACGCTGTCTTTGGTACCAATCACTTGGGCCACTTTCTCCTTACCAATCTGCTTCTAGATCTCCTAAGGAAGAGTGTTCCCAGTCGAGTGGTGACAGTCTCTTCCTATGGGCATGCCTTCGTCATTTCGAATACGCTAGACATGAGACGTCAAGACCCCGACTCCACTGTGTTGTACCCGTACCTTCAGGACTATATGACCAGCAAGTTGGCCAACATCCTCTTTGCCAGGGAGCTGGCTAGACGTCTCGGTGATTCGTCTGCCATAGTATCAGTCTCTGTCCACCCTGGCTCTACCTACAGTAACTTCTGGCAAAGCTCGCTGTCGTTTTCCAACATCATATACTATGTGATGTCTCCTATTTTCTCGTGAGTAATTGAGCTAAGTATATGTGTAGAGTACAGTGCAAAGTTAGTAATTCGGTTCTTATGTGTGACGTCACCTTTTATTCAGGTCGAAAGTTTGAACAAAACACACGCGCTTTTTAACGCAGTTATCGGTTGTGTTTTAGTACTTGTCAGGCTATTTACTCGAATTTCACTCATAGTTGCCGTAATTTCCACCAGCAGAATACAGCAATTTTTTTGTTTGAACCGAAATTGTAAAAATCACCAGCCTGGGAACCATATCATCCATACATTTGTGCAGCCCTTGTTTGCGCGATTTATGCACGTTTTCATGAAAACGAGCGTACGAAATATTTATAGATGTTTGTGATGATTGCCGTGCCATACACATATGCTGTGTACATGTACTGTATATCATGGGCACACGATTTATCAGAACGAACATACACAGTGTTCGCACCGTATTATTGTTCTAGTTGTTGATAAGGAGATTCCGTAATGACAGAAAATGAGGACTCGTGGGAGCAACATAGCATCCTTCGCAGGCGGATACGCACAAAACTTTATTTTGGGCAAAGAGCCGTGTCCCCAAACGTCACAGACCGCGAACGAACGCTCTCCTAAAATTTCACTCCGGTGTCTGTTTCGGGGGTATTTCGTGTACAACCTCCAACCTCCATTTTGCATAACTTCATGGCGGAAAGCACATAAACTGGCAAGAAAAACAGAGTAGTGGGTACTGGAGTAGCACGCCTCAAAATTCGTCAGCCTCATAAAATAATTGCCTAGGTCCCATTCTGACCAATTATGTTTATGCCTAAATCATGTCTTTATCATGAGAGACACGTGTGGTAAAATATAGTTCCCAATACCATTTCAAGGGGGCCTGTAACGTGGGAATCTAAATCACACGATAAAACGTTTCGTATATCAACTTTTCAAGAACTTTTAGAATTGCTGTCCCAATGCGATCTTAAGCCGTGATAAAACCAGTTAGCTGCGTCACGCGTGCGTACCAGTTTTGTGTGTTTTCCCGGTAACGCATCACTTTTCTCATTTTGTTCAACAGCGCTACCAAACTTTACAAAAAAGACCAGTATATTCTTTGCGAATAACACAGCATCCACATTCAAAACAAACCGTAATTTTCAATACAAACTAGTATATATTTGTATATACTAAAACACAATCAGATTTTAGTTTTAATTATTTATTTATTTTTATTTAGTTATTTTAGACAATGTCTGGGGTTGCGAAAAAGGCTATTCATACCGTCCAAATCACTTCCCTGTAAAGAAAAAAGAAAAGAAAAAAAAGACAAAAGAGAGAAATTAGAGTCGAACTATAGAGTTCGACCATTTTTTTATGCTAATGCACAATGCGTCCGTGAACCATGAACCAATAAACAACCAAATGCCACGTGCCTTGTTTTCGAAGGAGCCTATCAGTCCGTAGAACAGTATATCTCTAGGTTTGATTAAATTCTTTACAGACCAAAATAGATATACATGTAGTAAGGTTTTTTGGTGTAATTGATTTTATCGGGCAATGTTGGGCAAAGATCGTAGCCTATGTAGTTACAGTGATTAACTAAAATAATGAGCATTATACACAATTGCCTTTATGTCATTTAGAGCAATAGTTAACTGAAATTTGATATATGTTACATTTGTTTGTTAATTGGGTTTAACCGGAATAACGCACATGCGACTCACTTTGGTATCTACGTGGAAGATGTAGTGGCGCTCTATGCCCCATACGTGGAACGCCAAATTAGTGACGTAATATTGAAGTCATTTTGTTGAAGAATGCGCCTAATCTGTAATTAGCGCAGTTCCGCCTAATATCACGTGACTGCGAATTGACAGACTCTTATTAATGTGATGAAAATTTTTAACTTCCACGTGTTTATTGGAACAGTCAGGTGCCTGTGATCCAGGCGAATAGAGCACACCTTCCTCAGGAAAAAAACAAAAAGAAAACGAGTTTGGAAAATTGTAAATTGTAACTATAGTATGGCGCAGTCGTTTATCCCTTACATTTTTAGAGAAACAAATGGTTTCCGTGCAAAATTACCTCTATTGTGTCAATAGGCATTTGCCAGTAAGGCTTTAAATTATTGTTGAATCTGATGATTTTTTTTCAATAACGATTCTCACTATTTTTCCTATTAGACTGTTGTTAATAGACGAGAGAGCTGGCGCTCAGACCCAGATTTATTGCGCTCTCCATGACTCAGTAAGAGAACTCTCTGGACAGTACTTCGATAATTGCCAGCCGACCGAGCCTTCACTTCTCGCCCAAAACGACACACTTGCCAAGGAGCTGTGGGATATTAGCTGTGAGGCAACCGGATTGCAATGCTAGACATGTACGCAGTTACTTTTATTTAGGGCAATAGACTTTATAAACTTGTAGTAGGCACTTGTAGTAGGCACTTCGACTTCCATGACGAAATTGTATTTCGACGAATTCATTTTTTCGGAGCCTAGACGAGGGAGAGCACCAGTCGAGCTATGATGAGAATTTCCCAACAAAGGCCTATTCACACAAAAGCGCGGTAACAGGAAGCCGTAACGGAAAACGGAAAATCGCGTGATATTGAGCATTCACACAGTAGCGGCAAACCGCGGCGTCTCTCATTCATTGATGTTAATTGCATGCCCTTTGACATCAGAAAACAATGGCGCGACTCGAGCGCTGTGACGTCATATCAAATGAGACCGCTGATTAGTCAAAACGCGCAGTCTCACGGCGGTATTTTGTAAAAATCGCTTTGGTTTCTAAACGAGGCGGTTTATCACCCTACCACGCGGGGTTTCTATTTTTTTACTGCGCGGAATTCCGTTACCGCGTTTCCGTGTGAATAGGCCTTTAGGAGAATAGAGTAAACAATGTTACGAACACATACCACCAAACGAAAGGCGCTTATACAATGCAAGTAGTACATGCCGATTATTATCTAATATTCTTTAATCCCAAATGTACTCAACCAATATTTCTTTAACAATTGAGAAGCTTATCAAGATATTGTTAGTTAATTTGTTCCCCGCGGGTGTTAATTTGTTCCCCAACGGGTGTGAATTTATTCCCCGCGGGTGTTAATTTGTTCCCCCGCGGGTGTTCATTTGTTCCCCGCAGGTGTTAAGTTGTTCCCCCGCGAGTGTTACATTGTTTCCTCGCGGGTGTTAATTTGTTCCACCGCGGGTGTTCCCCGGCGGGTGTTAAGTTTTTCCCCCGCGGGCGTTAAGTTATTGCTCCGCAGGTGTTGTTCTTCCCCCACAGGTGTTAATTTTTTCCCCCTCGGGTGTTAATTTGTTTCCCCGCGGGTGTTAATTTGTTTCCCCGCGGGTGTTAATTTGTTTCCCCGCGGGTGTTAATTTGTTTCCCCGCGGGAGTGAATTTGTTTCCCCGCGGCTGTTAATTTGTTCCCCGCGGCTGTTAATTTGTTCCTATGCGGGTGTTAATTTGTTCCCCCGCGGGTCTTAATTTGTTCCCCCGTGGGTGTTAATTTGTTCCACCGCGGGTGTTAATTTGTTCCCCCGCGGGTGTTAATTTGTTCCCCCGCGGGTGTTGATTTGTTCCCCCGCGGGTGTTAATTTGTTCCCCCGCGGGTGTTAATTTGTTCCCCCACGGGTGTTAATTTGTTCCCCCGCGGGTGTTAATTTGTTCCCCCGCGGGTGTTAAGTTGTTCCCCGCGAGTGTTAAGTTGTTCCCCGCGAGTGTTAAGTTGTTCCCCCGCGGGTGTTAAGTTGTTCCTCTGCTGGTGTTAAGTTGTTCCTCTGCTGGTGGTAATTTTTTCATCCGCGGGTGTTGTTCCTCCGTTTTGATACGCCTGAGAAAACTATTAACATGTTGCTTAGTTAACGGAGGGCAATGAGAGGACATGTCGTCCTACGTACTGATCTATATACTGTAGTGTGGATTGACATTTCTTTCGTTACGGAGTACAGGCAGAAATGAATATTTTGTCGGTCCCTAGATGGCGCTGTGTGCATTTCGCAGTGGCCCGTTATAGGTAACAATTATTCTACGTGGCATTCTACGCATTGCTACGTTTGAGGTAGCTGCTCCAGATTCCTTTTGCTCAGAGGGGTTACATATTTACTCAGATCATAGAGACAGCCGACAAAGTTTTGTGTACTAGCTTTTATGATACAATTGTTGTCATTGTAGTGAGTTGATTCACTGATCGTAAAATAAACCGTAGCCCGTGTGGCAGCGTGACAACACTCTGAAGTATCGTGTACGGTGTCCAGTGTTAGCCAGTGTACTAGCTTTTATGATAAAATTGTTGTCATTGTACTGAGTTGATTCACTGATCGTAAAATAAACAGTAGCCCGTGTGGCAGCGTGACAACACTCTGAAGTATCGTGTACGGTGTCCAGTGTTAGCCAGTATGATGGCATAGTCAAAACCATAGCTAACAGTTTTGGTACGTTCATCCGAGAGTATTAGTCGACAGAGGGCGATAGAGAATTTGTGCAGCCATTATGGCATAATGGCAGTGGTTATTGAGGTTAGAGAGAAAGGTGGAGAGAGACATGGCGTGGGCAGGGGGAGAGTGTAGAGAGGAATGGGATAAGGTGGTCACGGTGTGCTTACTATACACCCTCATCTTTCCATTTGCTTCCATCCCCTCTCACCGCAGCCACCCGCGCGTCCACGCGCCCAGCCAGGACTGGTACAGAGATTTCCATCTCTTAGCAATCATTTCTTTGGGGGATTAAATTAATTAATTAATTAAATACCAAAGAACGGGGGAGATCTTCCACGAAACCTTTCTAAGTTTTTAGTAGTTCAAGAATATATTTTATATTAAATCTATTGTAAGTGTGCATTTATATACATTTTTTATTGGAACCAATCATTTAAAAAAAGGGTTTAGTCTGTAGACCTACTACAATATTGTATGTAATAACAAATGGGGTTGATATATGGATTATGATAATTTGTTTATTACCTCCGCCACCAGAGGTGGGACGGAGGTAGTGTTTGTTTGTCTGTTTGTCTGTTCGTCTGTCGGTTCGTCTGTTTGTCTGTTTGTCTGTATGTTTGTCTGTTCTTCTGT
Source organism: Pteraster tesselatus (assembly GCA_032273685.1). Lineage (NCBI taxonomy): Eukaryota > Metazoa > Echinodermata > Asteroidea > Velatida > Pterasteridae > Pteraster > Pteraster tesselatus. The sequence continues at coordinate 10,761 of JAVCKS010010428.1, forward strand.
TTGTCTGTTCTTCTGTTTGTCTGTGTGTGTCTGTGGACAACTTCCTGGCAACACCATGCCTCACCTTTGAAGCATATTTTAGCGTATAATTATAATCAACACTATGTGGTGGTGGTACTTGCGCTGTACTGGGTGCTCGACTAGTCTCGATTTGTTTTGTTCGACAGATGATAATGATAAATCTATTCACAAAATTTGTTTTAATTAAGCAAAGTGAAGTGCAAAACAATATACATCATGTGTATAGTTTCAGGCCCGGATTAACACCTTAGGAGGCCCTAGGCACAGGGAGGCCTGTAGGCCCGGAGAATTACGATGCACCGATGTCCAGCGTTTTCAGGCCCCCCGTTATTTTCGTAGGCCCCAAGTTGTTCGTAGGACATAGGTGCAATGCCTATCGTGCCTAATGGATAATACGGGCATGCATATTATTATATACTCACAGAATAAACGGTTTACTTTGCAGTGCAGGGTAACCGTCTGAATACAAATTCTTAATTTATACAAAATGTGTACTCTGGGAATATAAAAATTTTTACAAGGTTATTATTTATATTGTAAACCACCTTCGCAATAATTCTGTTTTAGCTAAAAGAACTTTGGCAAAACAAATTACGTGGTAACACTATTTTACTGGTTTTAAAAGGGATTGGTTCGTTTCTTCTTGTGGTATAATGTACCGTATTATGTTTTAACAACAAAACACATATAAACTAGATGTGTGTTTGTTGCGAAACAAACACAGAGCTGTTTCGGTTATTTGTGTGTCTGTGTCTTTGTGTCTTTATGGCTGAATTCCTTGGTACTGTGTTCAGTACCAAGGAACTCCACCCTCCGAGAAACCGTGCAGTTTTGGACCAGCGTAATCGGCTATTCACGAGTGCATGGTCAATCTCTTTTCTCCAAACGCGGGCATTAAAATACTAAGTCCAGCGACGGAGATCTCTGAAACCAAGATTCGGCTATCAATGAACCTGACTTTTCGCAAAGCCAAGGAGCATTGATGAGTGTTCATCTCTCAGCCCAGAGCCATAGGTAACTACATACGATTCGTAGCAAACCCTACCAGTCGTTGAAACCCCCGAGAACAACTAGCATACAGGGACACGAATTCACCACTGATTGGACCTGATCATAAAATTTCTCCTTCACAGAGACCTCACCCCAGTCAGAGCATGCATATACCGAGACCATGATAATACCCATAGCACGGGCAATCCTCATTATACTGTTGCTACCAGTAGGTTGGCTGCAGCCCCTGGGTGTAGTCGCCACTAAAGCTGCCCGACCAGAAATAGGTGTACCTACCCACACTGATATCACCACTCCGATGAGAGGGCCGCAATACTGACACCAGTTCCGCTGATACCAGAGGTAGATGGTTGTCCTCCAGGAGAGAGAGCACATTCCAAGCTCCCCGGCACTCGGATGGACCGCTTCAGGTTAACTTTGCACCATCTGCGCAATAGTTTGCTCCGCACTGGGGGTCCACGGGGGACGAGGGTTCCGCAGGCTTTGCCCCGCCTCCTTCATGCGACCTCCTGCCCTACAGCGGTTTATTTTGTATTTTGTCTTTGCACAGTGTAATTTTAAGAGTTTAGGTGCCTTTTACGACATGCAGTGTGGGACACTCGCCTATAGTAAGTAGACGGGCACTCGCCCAGTCAATAGCGCTCTAACAACAGGACAACAGGTCTGATTTAGGTCTGTTCCCTTGGAAGGTTATGTAAGGCGTAGTACACGACGCTCTCTACCGCTTTGCCTACATTATTTGTTTATATTACTACGCGTTTCTTAAAATGAATCTAGATTCAAACTGCGTGTCTAAAGTGCGCACAACGTTCGTATGTTTCTGGGTGGATTCCCGTGTGACTCACGTTGTATTTCTAGAAATCGATCTCTGTTGAACACGACCAGGAAGTACCGAGTTAGATATCGAAGTTATTTTAAGTTACGTCCCCTGTTACTGAAGACAAGGTACTTTTAGTTAGTACGTCCGTCATCGTTTACGAGGGACACGTTTGTTCGTCTCAATACTACGGGCTTTCTGAAATTACCCAGCTTCTCTTCGTTATGCCTCTCGTACGATATTTTTCCTCGTAACAGGTTAACGTTTCCCATCTGCCAACAGAGAGATTGAACATGTAATGTCTATACAAAATACAGGGGTGCATCATTTTCACTAGAACATGAACCCTTCCCAATTGAATATATTATCGCACCTCGATTATGCTAACTAAACAGGGGAGACTATTGTCAAAAAATCAAGTGAAATCCCATCTATCCTGATGGTCCCTGAAATGTTCAAACGTTCAATCAAAACAATGCGTAGGCCCATACATTCTTTCCGCAGGAAACTCCACCAGCAGTCAATACTCTGATTGCAAGAGCTGGCTCCATCTGTGTATATAAAGTCATTCTCCTCGGTCGGTATTGCGTCGGCAGAATGATCGAAAATAATCCAATGCCATGTTAATCTAATCTTAAATCGTAATCGGGAATGTGATAATAATATCGTTGAACGACCTAATTATCTCCTGGGAACGAGCTAGTATCTCGTGGGAAGGACATAATATCTCCTGGGAACGAGCTGGTATCTCATGGGAACGACATAATAACTCGTTGGAACGAGCTTGTATTTCATGGGAAAGAAAAAACTATCCCGTAGGAACGAGAACATATCTCATGGGTACCAGGTAGTATCTCATGGGAATCAAGTAATACCTCGTAGAAAAGAGATAATATCTTCTAGGAACGAGATAATATTATTATTACGACATCATAATCGCTTCGAAATTAATCCTTAAAACCAATCAGGCCAAATATTTATCCAGCATTATTAATTTATTTCATATGTAATTACGCAACAAAAACTTGAAGAGTGCAGTAGGCTATCTAAGTACTGTGTTGTTTTAATACATAAAGTCTAAAAGTCAGATGCTGCTTTATCATTAGCTATAAATAAAAACAAATATTGAAAACCGAATCAAGCTGAGGTTAAAATCAGCCAACAAATAAAAAACCCGTAATCTCTTGTAGTAATAATATGATTGAACCTGGTATTGTAAATATTCCTTATAAATAATTATTACGTTCTGTGCAGAACACGTAGGTAAAGACAAGATAAGCCGGGCTAATTTTTTTAGTCATGCTAGTACATCACCAACAAACAATACAAAAACATGACATGATGCCGAAAGAACACTACCAGAAGATATGCAACTAGCAATTCAGCACTTCGAATAGGAGGTTAGGTGGCGCAGTAGTTACTTCGCCTTCACCTTCACCCCTGTAGGTCCGGGTTCAAACCCCGCTGGTGCTATTACGTGTGAATGGGGCGTTCCTTCTACCACTTAAACCGTAACTTCTTCCTGATACAATCGCATGAACCAAAATACATTGTCCCATATTGTCCGACATTTTACCACAGGAATTCACGTGTTAGCATTCTTGTGGTACTGATTCTGCAGTCAATTGGTGTAATACTTCAGGAAATGGAGTCTCCCTAGTATACCATGGTAAGTTTTTCCTGTTACATTTTGTTCTGCGGTAAAATTTCGTGTGGTATTATGCTGGGGTATTTTTCCTGGCTGTGCAATAGGTTTGGTAACTTTCTTGTGGTAATTATTATTCGGTAAGCTTTTGTGTGGAAAATTCCCGTTGGAATTTTACCTTCAAGAATATGACAAAAAATAGACCGCATAGTAAACAAGCGTGCTAATTTTAAACTGCCACATAGTATACAGTTCCTGTAGTATCTTACCACACACGTTCATGTACGTGGTACTCCTGTTTCCTCCAAATCATGTGGTAATGATAATTTGTAACTTAAATGTAACTTTTAGGTGCTATACGAATTAACGAATTCTGTGCTCCTGGCAATCCGGATCTCTGTGGTTTTCTTGCCATCTACAGGCACCAAGGCACGCATCTTGCGCGTATGCCGATACCTTAAACCTATCGCCACAGTCCATACAGTCCATGGCACATGCGGTGGATATTCTCTTTAACGGCCCCCTTCGCGGACGATCATGGCTTCCCGTCAACAGAGTGTTGAGAACGGCCTTAACAGCGAGCCAATCATTATTCGTCATTGCTCGCTTGTAGTTGTCTGCGGATGTCTCTTCCCAGTCCGCGGCAGCGCTGTTCGTTAATGATGTCATCAGAGCAATGGCAACAGCTAGCACGAATAGGCTTTTCGTTGTCGTCATCCTACGAGGTAAAGACAAAGACCCTGGTTATAATGATTTTTTATATTAAACCTAAAAACACAATGAATCCATATGCCCAGTGGCGTATCCAGGATCCTGTCGCTGGGGGGGGGGGGGGGGCTTGGTACGCCCGGGGACAGCCGGGGTGGGTTTTATAATTCACAATTAGGAAAACAAAAATTGCCCCTCCCTACCTACGCCACTGTGTATGCCATTGGATCATTTGAACGTGACGGCACTAGGTAGCTGATTAGGAGTGCTCAAGATATAAAGAAATAATACGAGCCAGTACGATTCGTTATTTCATTTTTAACAATAAATTAAGTAAAATAAATTAAAATATAATTATCCGTAATTACATTAGGTTAAAGATGTTTTCAGACAACAGCGTCTTTGTTTAGTTTTATTTCAATAACCCACAAAATAATCAAATTATGCCTGAAATAGAAAGATTTCTAAAGTTTGGAATCATCTTGCAACTACTGCACATTCGAACCGTATAATCGGTGGCAAATTCCAACTTTTGACCAAATTTCAAACTGTTTTGAAAGCGCCGTTTGCCTGGGCATTATAGGTCTACATCAGCGCGTATAATCAGCCATTATAACAGAAAATCTTTCAAAACAACTTGCGTTGAAACATGTGCACAACTTCGTTTTGTAGCATAGGCCTACGCCATAGTATAGGCTACATACTATACTTGCTCGAAAATGAATCATGGGGAACTGTTACAACTCCGAGTTCAGCGCGGCCCACTACTGCCAAGCGTAACACATTATAAGAATCGCTGTTTCCGATATCATGATATCATGATGAAGGTACATGTATAACATAATATGGTATTTTTGTTTCTAATTAACAACTTCTCAATGTGCACTATGAGTGTTATCCTGCGTCCGTACCTGCGTTACGATATGGTGGCCCTGAAGAGACATCACATATCACATATCAAATATCACACTTCACACAATGTTTGGTGGTACACATGTGATATAATATATGCGATGTATGTATATATGAATACATGAAAATGGTCTAATATCGTAGTGCGTACCTTTTTAAACGTATACAAATTTGGTGTCTTGTTTTAGCATGCGTAGTTGTTTGGGAAAAACTACTTGGTAGGGTTGTTTTGTTCCCAGCGCCAGGCAAAATTATAAAAAGAGCCGTCGGCTCCTCCAAAGAATCGTGACGTCGTGTACGTAGTCCTGTGTCCAACGAATATTTACTGTTTACGCTCCATTACAAACACGTAGAGTTATAATGTGCCAGAATTATGCACACACAGGGAATACGTACAATGACGAAAGGTTTTGTCTGGATTTGTAGCCTGCCCTCATTCACGATATTTTGACCAGTGGTACGAGAAATTACACACAAAACTCATATTTTACTGACATAATATAACAAACAAATCAATAA
>JAVCKS010010449.1:0-16390 GCA_032273685.1 Pteraster tesselatus
TGGGATAGGTGGGGGATGGGATAGGTGGGGGATGGGATAGGTGGGGGGTGGGATAGGGTGGGGGTGGGATAGGGTGGGGGTGGGATAGGGTGGGGGGTGGGATAGGGTGGGGGTGGGATAGGGTGGGGGTGGGATAGGGTGGGGATGGGATAGGGCGGGGATGGGATAGGACTAAGGAGAGTGATGGGATAGGGTGGGATAGGGTGGAGGGATAGGGTAGGTTGGGGTGGGAGATGGGGTAGGGGATGGGATGTTCGACTTGCCAGTTAGTGTGCAATTGGTTTCAATTTATCAAAAGTACCAACATGAAAAATCACACTGTGTAAGCAAGAAACTACAGTAGTGACGATGATTTTGGATTCCATGACGGAAGGAATTTAAAGTGAGGTCAAATGAAACATGATTCATAGCGCAAGTTATTACCCCCGCCCTGGAACACCGAATATGGAAACTACCCGGGTACAGTAATCTGTAGAGTAAAAGAGACCCTCAGAAAACTATTTCATAATTAGCCCGCTCCCAAAATAGGTCTCAAGTTTCCGGCAGGAGCTTTTTATGGAGAAGGAGAAAAAGTCACGGTAAAACAGACGAGGTACAGATGTTACCAATAACTACCGAATCAGGTAAATTTTCATTTTAAATTATAAGGCTTATTTTTAAGTCATTTAAACCGCAAAAAATACTGATGTAGAATATGTGCGGTTTACTATACATGTACGTCAGGTTATATCCTAACCTGGGGATGATCCATAGCCAATTGGGATAGCCTCTAATTGGTCCCCAGGCTGAACAAAGGAAATTATAATCAAAGAGCCAATGAACACTTATCGACTAAGCAGGTGAGAGTTGTACTTCAAATAAAAAAAAAACATGAGATGCCAGTGCTGCAAAACTTTGGATTCATTCAACTGTGGAGAAACTATGTGAAGGTTTGGGACAAATTTGTACAAAATTTGGGGGAATTTCTTTTTTTATTCAACTTACTTTTCCTTACTTCAAATTTAAAAGAGTTCAATTCAATCTTCATACTTCATTATTTAGAGCAACTCCAGAATAAAAGTCCACCACGTCCCTTTTCTAAAACATCTCTAGTACAGACCCAGCCTTCACATCACAACGATGTTAACTAAAAGGGTACCAGATTTGTTTTCTCCATCAAAGTGTAAATTCTTTCAATAATAATAGTAATGATACTCACGATATGTGCAGCCCGATTCTCCATGGAAACGTGACCAGCCGTGACAGCACTTGTACCGTGTGATGTACGAGTTCTCGTAGACGAGGCGGTATGAAGTATAGTAAGCAGTTCTACAATAATGGAAAAAAACGTTTCATGAAAAATACTTTATTTACAATTCAGGTGCTAAACGCCGGTTTCCCTTTGTTTATTTCCCTCCAATTTATCTAAATTAGACTGAGGAAAATCTAAAATTAGGAATCAGTGGAGGAAGAAGTTTTGCACTTGGCTAAAACTAGTGGTAATTTAATGAAAAAAATTACACTTTAACAAATATACCTTATCCGTTCGAGGCTAAAGGGCCACACTTGCATAATACGAGACTAGACTTTCAACTGCAAGTGGAGCCTTTATTCGGGATACAAAAATTGACAGCGCCATTTGAAAAAAGTTGTATTTTTTGTCATTAAAAACAGATTAAATCGAGTTGAAAACTTCTTCCTAATAACGGATTCGTGAATTTAGACTTTTTTCAGTCTAATTACGGTACATTTGGGGGAAAGAAACGAAGGGAAACCGGCGGTTAGCCCCCAAATCTCCCATGTGTACTATTACTAGCTGCACAAGTGCAACCTGCAAAGTTTAACCTCTAAGAAAAGTGGGAGCTGGATTGTAAATCATTTTTACCTTATATACTATTTGGGGCATTACATTCTCCGGCATAATGATTAACATGGCAATCGGTTTTTTTTTCTTTTCTTGGCAAGAATTTCAACTGAAAGTGAACTTGACACCAATTATAGAACTTTGAACAGAACAAGCCTTTTCTCTAGATACTTGTTGCATGCACTGTGAGGTGTTGTGGGATGGGGGAAGACGTCATAAATCCCATAGGTCTAGCTAGGCCTAATGCACTAGGCCCTACCCAAAAATGCACACGTGTAGTACTGGTGGTAGACTAGTGTACAAGTACTGTAGTAGACTACTGTAGACTACTACGACAACTTTTAAAATGTACGATCGATGTACATCAGCACTTAGGCCAATTAAAATATATATTTTGTTTCTCATCACCGCCCGCCTCGATTTTTACGCCCGCCCAATTTTTAAAAATATTTTATATTTTTTTTAATAATTTGCCAGAAAAGCCTGCAGGGATGTCAGATTTTCGGCAATTTTCCATAGTTTGGGAAAAACCTCAGGCCCTCGACATTTGTGAGCCGGAACGACAAAATTTTCAATACATATTTAAACCGCGCAAATGAATAATTGTTGTCATAAAGTTACAAAGCATAAAATGGTGTCTTCGCTCCCTAATTTTTATGGCCTCCGATCTCGTCTAAAAAATATAAAATATAAAATATAAAATGCCCTAGGCCCTACTCGCCAATTTTTTTAGGTACAGTGATGAGAAACATAATATATATTTTATTTGGCCTTATACTAGTGAAAAGGCTTATTGAATGAACAAGAAACTATTATTATAATTGGTCACACACTGACACAAAAACGTTCTACGTTGGGGAGTATTTTACTTGAACAATGTGTCAAAATTTCAGCAACAATTCAAGTTCAACCATTCAACTATCACATTTTGTTTGCACACAATTCTACCTATTATTATTATTAACCGGAAGCAATTTATTGTAATTAAACATCAAAGTTTCCACGATAATTCACGCACTATATTTTGTCACACAGAACGAATGAAATTCTACCTTACGTTCAGGAGCAATTCCCAGGAATTAAGCCGAGAATTAAATCAAACTTTCAAAGCGAAAGGAACTTGTTGAACTTGAACTTGAAGCGAAGTACCCCGAAATCCGTACCAAATCATGTCTGCGCCGGCCACATGAGCTGAAGTTTGTGACGTCATGCATGTTATAATAATTGGGTCAACGACTGTTTTCAGTTCCAATTCTTTACTCTAAACAAAACTGCATGCGCCCTGAATTACAATTAACTAAAACCATAACATGTCTTTTTTTTGTAGTCTCTGTGACGAAACAATCACAATGTTATTTTTGTGTAAGATTTTGAACAGTTCTAAATACAGGTGCAGTAATCTGTAAACGAGAACTCCAAGAAGAAAAGCGCCCCGAGTTGAGTTCAATCGTACGGTAGAGGTTAATTGAATTCAATTCATTCAAGTTGCCATGATAGGAAACCGTGTTTCCCTAAGTTCCCTGGTTTTTCATATAGAACGTAAGGTCGTTTGCCGCCGAAGGGAATTTACTTTGTAGGTCCTACAATAGATATAAATGTTCCCACAGCAGAAGATTTGTAGAATGCACGCACATGACAGAAGTTTGCTTTGGAACTTGCAGAATGTCTTCTCTGCACTCTGTGCCCTCACATCGTGTGACAGGAAGACAGACGACTCGACAGCCGACTAGTACAAAAAAGGTATTGTTCCCTTTTAATTGTGGCATGGTCACGTGCGAGGGAACCAACCACTCCGTCCGGGTGGGGAAGAAAAGTTCAACACCAGGCTAAATCTCGCTAGAGCATTATCTAGAACTAGAAGAACTTGCCTCCACGTCAATTTCGGCTTTCAAAACATCACAAAGCTATTTGTATTCTATTCAAACTGTACACGTTTGTACATGTATATCATTTTGTCTGGTAGGCACACATTGCGACATTGCGCATGGCGCCCGTTCTGAGTCTATTTATCAATCATTTCCCCGCATTTCTTTTTATTGGAACATGAAAATAATGGCACTCATTGATTCTTTTCAGGTTTGGTTGTTCTTTGTAAAAGTTTAAACTTTTAATTATCTTTTTTGTTATCGATTTGAACTCTTTTTGCTCTTTATTCGGAACAAAATATTTTAAAGAGATATTGTTCGTGCCAAAGGCGGCGCAGTGATTTCAGTCTAAAGCATAAATCATAATAATAATGATCCTTTATCGTCGGCAGCGAGTTGCCGCTCGCTATAACATATTATAATGAACAATCGCTGTGAAATGTGACTTACAGATGAGATGGTCTTAGTTATACTCATGTCGTTTTTCTCGTTGCTGTTATAGCAGTAATTCTATAAAGACATTCGCACGCAAAATGTACGTGAGCCTAAACATAATATTATATCGTACATACTCGACCTATTTTGAACATTGTGGAAGATTGATGGCCCACGTTGTGACTTCCATGTATAATGTCGAGGTACTTTGTGGTGGCTAGGGTTTAGCTGTAGATTGATTTGTTGCTTTATAGTTAAAGAAATGATTCTAGAATGCGCCAGTGGTTTACAAAATGCTATAACAAGATAGTTGACATTGTGTCTGCGCTGTTTATATTGGAGTATTGTTTATATTGCTGTTTATACGGCATACTTAATGCTCTGTACTCAATTGCGTTTTACTATTACTCGCTCCGGAGATACGACTTTGTTGAAATCGTATTGTTGGCAGAATAAGTTACGGTTTCAGAAGGGGAGGAAAACCCCAGAAACTTAGGAAAACCTAGGAGACCGGTTAGGCCAGGGACGACAACCGAATTCACATGTTGGCACCAACGGAATTCGAATCTAGGACCAATCTATCAATCTGTATTGGTTTTTTACTTACCTGGGTTCGAAGCCGACGCACCATTGGTCGGGGTAGCCACAGTTGGGCTTCCACACTTTAACCATCCGCGTGTAGGCCTTAACGCAAGGTCGCGAATGGCCAATCATGGACGGCTCTTTGTAGGCGCACACGTTTGGCCTGGAAATAAAATAATTACAATGTCAGCGACCGTTATCAAAATAATACGGAGAAAAAGACAAGTTACTTTTTACGCCTTTAACAAAATTACACAAACTTATGACCTACTCATAATAACTTTACTAACACAAAATCGACTGTGACATTGTGTACACCTGTTATCGTCAGTAAACGCTGTTTTTGTAGGTTTTGTTTAGGGTCTGTTGTGTTTTTAACGAAACAATAAGCCATATATAAACTATTTTTAAAAAAACGTCAAATAATATGAAGAGGAAATTCATTCGCGACATTCGCTAGAGCTACCATTATCACACTCAGTAAGCACAACCCAACAATGGCCATAGGTTTTATGAAGCGAAAACTCCACGAAGTGCCATGAATTAAAACAACACGTTTCAAAAGGAACAGAGTCGGTATGGTGGATAATAAAAATGATTTGCAACATTATTGTTTATACAGAACCAATGTTTATAGGCAACTTGTTATCGAACCTCAAATATGTTGCATTCTTTGTAGGAAGGGGATGGATGGGCGGAGTCAGAGTAAGTTCTTATGGAGCTATAACTCGGCAACAATTATGTTATGTATATTTGCGATGAAATAGGTGAGGGTTAGGGTTAGGGTTAGGGTTGGGGTTATAGAGTTAGAGTTGGGGTTGGAGTTGGGGTTGGGGTTAGGGTTAGGGTCTGGGTTTGGGTTTGGGTGTAGGGTTAGGGTCTGGGTTTGGGTGTAGGGTTAGGATTTAGGGGTTAGATTGGGGGAATTAACGTCCCTAATTCTAAACGTAACCCTAACCGCAACCCATATCATTATGAATATCATAATTAAAGTCATTGTTGTATACGTCCAAACACGTCAACTGTCCTTTAGCCCCGCTAACGTCAACTGATATATGGTGGGCGGGGACAGTACACGTAACAAAACTGCAACAAGCTGCAACAAACGTATTGCTAGGTTACACTTAGGTTGAATTAGTATATACAGAGGAAGCGGTAATAGATAAACAATGTTTCCTTATAACTCGCACCTACAAAAGAGGCAAAATCCCGTTTATCACAACCACCCTGTACTTTTAGCACGTTGTGCACGAGTGACGTCACACATTACAACATACAATTAAAGGATTTATAAGCAAACGCTTGGTCTAAAAAGACAGACTAAAGCCACATACTAAAAACTTGCAGTAAAAAGGGAATAACACACACACACACACACACACACGCACACACGCATAACAAAAGTTAAAACTGAGATTTCAAACAAGGACACCTTTGATATGGCTATTGCGCTGGCGATAAGGCGGGCCGGCCGGCCGGCCGAGGCTGCGAACGATATAGGACGGAAAGGACATGGCGTGCATGTCTGATACATCCGTGGCCCCGAGTAATAGAAAGAGGTTTTCAAGGAGAATCGATCACGGTATTGTTTTTAGTAGTCTTGGTTCATGCAAACAGGTTCCTTCATGGTTTGTGATTCATTTATGACAGATAATCAAATACATTTACCCTCGCCCCCTAGAGGGTGAGGAATGCAAATGGTTCCGTTTGATTGTCGGTCGCTCGGTCGGTCGATCTGTCTGTCTGTCTGTCTGTCTGTCTGTGTGTCTGTCTTGCTGTCTGTGTCTGTATGTATGTATGTCTGTCTGTCTGTCTGGTCCAGTTTGGTACGTGTATGCATTTCGGTATTAGAATAGTAACTATGCCTGATGGACTAGATGGACCAAACGCGAGAAACGAAGAAGTGCTATTTTGGTACAACTATAGAATACATGTACATGTACATGGCCTTAGCAAACACTACAATGGGATCGAGCTATGCCTACTATAAAAACACACAAAAGAACTGGGGTTGGTGTGGTGTTTGTGCCCCAGTGTTCAGGGTGGCGCTGATGTCATTTTAGAGTACATATTTTACAACTTGGGCCTACATACGCCGGATCGTTCAATAAATGTACTTGCGATCGAGTAAAGAGTAAATATTTGAACACTTACATTCCAGCTCCTAAATCGTTGCTCATCGAAGACATTGGTAAACTTGATGTTCTCACGGGGTAAGATGATTCCACCATGCCGTTACCGTTCGAGTAGCCGCCGTCGTACTGCTGTGCCTGCGGCTGCTGCTGATTGATATAGTTCATCCCACCTTGGGGCTGAATATACTGGGTTCCCACGAGTTTTAGTACACTTAATCCCATCACCAGTTTGGCGAGGTAGAATACCATTCTTATAGTCATCTTATAACTCAGCTGTTCAGCTTTGAAAAAAAGGAGTTATTTTACACGGATAGTGTTGCTGTGTATATGCACGTTCCACGCTTCGTCGATTTTTCAATAACTTAATTTTAAACAATCCAAATGGTGAACATAAACGATGGTTCGTGTATAAATCTGCTGCCTCCGATTCGAAGATGCACTATACCTAGACGCGTGTAGACAGAATAAACAATAGATTACAAAGTATTGTACAAATACAGACGGCTCGAATTTATGTCAAAGCCAACCCACTTTTCTCCCGTGTTAGATTGCAGCAACCCAACGACAGTTTTATTTTTCTTTTAAAGATAGATATCCAGCAAAAATTATTCCGTGAGTTACACTGCAATGTGAAAGATAACTTTCAGTGTCTGTATTCACGCTCCAAACACTCACGCGATTACGTCTACGAATGACCGAACACACTGCATGCGCTACGTGATCGCCGTCGGTTCGCATGGCAAATACTTTGTATACAGCACACACGGCATGCATTCAACACACTCGCACACGGGTTGGTTATACAAATTGTACGCAGTCACCCATACTACGTCACGCATGCGTGCGCCCCCATTGGAGGAAACACGTGCGTCACTCATCGCGGTTTTGCTTTACGTGAAGTCACCGCCCACGACTGATTAACAGCCAATAAACGGAAAAGGGGGCGTGGATGTATCGCATTGGCGGACGTTCCATTCTACTGCGATGGGTCAAAAGTTTATTTGATCGTAATATTTATTGCACAATTCATGAATGAATGCGCATACCAGGGCTATTTTTTTCTTCCTACACGGATCTTTGTTGAAGTAACTTTGCCGCACATTGGGATTTAAACTTTAAAGATTTAAATCCAGAGAGTTCAGAAGTTAAACCTTTAAATTCAGTCGGTGATATCAAGCACTTTGTAAATTCTTATAAGGTATTGCCATTGGGGTGGTGGTCTGAGTTTTGTTTGGCCTTTAAATTATAATGTGTATTTTTCGCTTGACAAATTGACAAATCCACGTGTGAGGACAAAACAGCCAAATTTTAAAGGGATTCAAATCCGCAGGAACTAAAATCCTTTTCTTGAAAAATCCACAAATGAAAAATAAGTCCCACGTTTCTGGCGAAAGTGCCAGCAAAATTCTGATAGCATCCTTTAGGTCTTAAATCCCCAATTTGTTTTTACATTGATGTACACAAGTTTTATTAGATCGTAAGAATTAAAATAACAAAACATGAACTGTTACAACTAAAACGTTTATAGGTTACAATGGAATTACCTAAATCACAGGATGATTGTTTATGTTGTTGTTTAGAAATACATGTACACGTACGTAAACGTACGTAGGTTAATCTTCAAAATAATATATGCCCCTTAATTATTTTTACAAAAAATAAACGAAATTGGCCAGGTTCGTTTCAGCGTCTGCTAACACAATTCCTCTAAAATGAGTATGGATTTTTGCAAATTTATACAGATCCGGACAGCTGTCGCCCAACTCTGTTTTCACATTTTGTGTCTCTAGGGTCTAGATCATGACTCAAAAAGAAGCGGTGTGTTTGCACAGGGATTACATAGATTTACGAGAGCAACAGTGGCATGTCGAATTTGAACACGTACGTTATACGTTGTATGCATTGAGCTGTATAGAAATTGATAGCTTGACTTCTTCCTATTGGAGCCGCCTATCCGCCATCTCACTACTCCAATTTTAAACGGAAAGCCATTTAGATGTATTTAGAACATTTTCCCAAATGTGATAACAGTGTGTAGCTTCTACCGATATTTATTGGGGGGGGGGGGTCATTGAGAGGAGAAGGGAAGGGGTTGGTGACGTGAGTGGAGGGGAGGGAGTGGAGGGGAGGGAGAGGAGTTGGGAGCCGGAGAGAAAGAAGTGAGGAGGCGACGCCTACCATCCACTTTCCCTTCACCATCCTACACAAGCCTCCCTCTCCTACTACACCCTCTCCTACTCCATCCCCTCCCAACATCCCCCCAATAAATGTTGATAGCACTCAATAGCAGCATTGTGATTGGTTAGGATGTTATCGCACTTTGGGAAAAACATCCGCGGCCGGGCCGGATCCCGGCCGGATATATGCTTGCTATTAGTACCAGTTCGATGGCGGATCGGTGGCTTCAACAAAGTACCGGTAATATACCAAGAGCGCCATCTATTCTATAGATATTGTGGTTGTATGTCATTGTCGAAATGCTGATACTATAGAAAAGGCCTCTGTTGGATAGCGGCCATCTTGTGTGACATTTTGTTCATCGGGGATCATACACGGTATCATGACTAATTGCCCCACTTGCATCCGTATCCTTCAGAGAGACAGTCTCAAACAGGCTTTTTATCGTGACGTCTGATAATACAAAAGAAATTGGTCAGTCGGGGTTCGAAAACTCAATCGAAATGTTGGCAGCCTATAACCAGACATCACTGCTTCACAAGATGGCCGTTTCTTGAACTTGATGTGCAGCACTCTCTACTTTCTATAATTGCTTTCGGAGCGCGTAGATTAACCTGAAACAATAGGGCAAATCGGAAGTACGTGAAACCACAATAGGAAGCGTTCTGGAAAGAGGATTTCCGGGTCATTCTCGTTTTACACAGTATATACCCTTAACAGCCGGATCCACAGCGGCTGACGCGAAAGATGGGGGAGGGGAGGGGGCACCAAATTAATACTAGCAAGTGGCAACGTAATCGTGCATAGTGAGATTGAGGGCGCACAAAGCAAGGAGGCACAGTGGATAAAGTGGGAGGGGGAGGGGGTAGTAAAATATGCCTAGTTTGCTTGTTGTATTTAATTACCCAGGGTATGCCCCAAGGCTGCTTTCCACTGGGACTTGCATAGAGTGCGTATGTTTTGAAAACAAATATTTGCTGCGAGTTGACCGAATTAGACAAGACTCCCGAATTTTGAATTTCGTACCGTTACCACTTGGCTAGAAACATCGTTCCTTCTTTACGACATTTTCATAGATGATAGCAACCGATGTCAAAGGGCAGTTTCTTGTCTAAATCATGTGATGAAATGAGAATTGATGTCTACAAAATGTTAAAACAATCTAGTACCCTCTTCAAAATGAAAAAAGTGTTGAGAATTGTTTTTTTTACGAGGAACTGGCACGACGTTCGGAACCCACGGCCACCATATGGACTGGGTTTTCGCTTGTGTGTACTTGACCCTACTGGTATTACCGCGAAGATTTCTTCTGGAAACTTTCCACTTATGTATATCTCACTAGGCCGCTCCCGTACGATAACGTTATCGACCGATATACACATACAATCACGTACACAATCAGCACACAGTTTGGTGTCATGACATTTGCTGTAATAGTAGGTTTTTCTTTAGTCATATACGTGAGCCTTGTCACGAGTTCCGTAATCCGTCGGTCTCATTTGTACTATGGAAAAACGGTAAACGTGTTAAAGCGATCCGGTATTTTATTTATCAAACGTTTATCAAATCATTGACAGGTAACAACAGAAAGGTCATCCCGTGGACAAAAGGTCATGATTGAATAGACGATGCAAAAGATATGTAGACTGATTATTTATAACTAAACATAGTCTTAATATTTTCATAATAACATTTCCATCAGGTTTTGCATTTTAGACGGCGTGTTATTTTCAGCGCCTTCACTTCTGGTGGATCCTGGTGGGTTCGAATCTAGGACCAGCATATGGACTGATGGGTTCATAGCTGATCTCATGGGTTACGTCTATGTAGATCTATATTCTTGTATATCTTTCCATTTGTAATTTCTATACTGCTTCATTATCTTCTTGTCGTTAACTTTATTCCTTATCTTTTCGACAAACGTTGTAAATATTGCGCTTGAGGCATATATTGCCATCACCAGAAATTAATAAAAGATATATTCGGTTTGGAAATGATTGACGAGTTTAAAACTAAAGATAATATAGATCAGAACACCGGCCCAAAACAGGTCATCCTTTGTTCTTCTGGGATAGGCCCTTTGTATCTGCCTCATCACGAAAAAACGTGCTACTTAGTTGACCTCTCCAAAAGGTATCGTCGAAACATGTCCTATAATTATACGGTTTTCATTTTCAGTGAAGTTATAAGTCAACAGCAGCAATGGTATTCCCCCGAAGCCACCGACTCGAGTACCACCTTCACCGTGAAACTGTGTAAAATTCAATTTGTTGACATGATTATTTTATCACAATGGCCCGAGGGCGACACGGTGGCGCGCATCAATGTCTTTATAGTCAATACAAAAAAAATGAGACCGTCATCTCTGGAGGACATTCCAGGATCTGTCACTATCGGTTTTAACGATCGAAGAGGTCACGCAATGTTTAGCACAATACTGTAGAGACCTACCCGTGTTAATGCAATCAATCGAGGCCTGACGTATTAGAAGCAAAACACTAAATAGACCACGCAACGGAATTTTTTCTTTCATCAGTTTCCCTTTAATGTTATTCGGCTAGTCTCAGACAAAGTTTGGTCTCAGAACTTTCCTGTTATGAACAATAATATTTATGGTAAATGTACGGATTAAAACGAAGCTGGCAACAACGAGACATCCAAATCGAAGATCTCTCGTCCAACATGAGTTATACGCTTCTGCGGGTAGCAAAGATCTGGAAATTGTCACATGCCCGTGTATAGCATCGCGGGGGGAAATTAAGAAAAACTGGTTTTCTTTTTTGATCAATTGAACTTGTCAACTTTGCACATGGTTACGATGTGGCGTACTTTACAAACACTGTCATTAAAGTCGTTAACAGAAATTAATGACCGTCATAACATGTTGTAGGAATTATCAGGGGAAGCACGCGAGGGAAGAGGGCGGTGAACGTTTTGACAGCAGCAACACGACCTGTCAACATTGACCGGGGTCATGTTATTATACGCTCCTAATTATTCCAGGGGTGTATTAAGGTCGCAACCCGCGCGTTTCATGGCCATTCGGAATTTTGATTGAGTGTAATCTAATTTAAACGATGTGCCCTTGGGATAGGGGCTGTTTTTTTTTTTTTTTTTTACATTGGTACAAATGCAACTTGGTTCTGTTTTTTTTTTTAAGGTTACCGCTCAAAACATAGAACACCCGGCGAAGTTGCAAAGTTAATTCGTATACTATAAGCCCCTTCGGGGCTATAAATCTCAATGGTTACTCGAACGTGGTTGGAGCCCGTAATGCGTTTGCACGCTCTCGATCTTCCGCGCAACCCTCGGGACGTCGGCAACACTGTTTCCGGATTGGCACAAAGTTTTACTCGTAATAGAGGGCGCTAGACCTCTTTTAGAATGGCTAAACCGTTCTTCGAACTCCTTGAACGAATGGGGCCCTACCGTCGTAATGTTACTAAAGCGTCGTAATAAGCTTTTTTTTATATAATGTTATGCACATTTTACGAACACTTTTTTACAAAGGTTGCTCTTGACAACCGCTAAGCTTGTCCGAGTCTAGCCTAGGGCCGTTGCGGTTGTCAAGATTACCCTTTGTGACGAAAGCATGTAGAACTGAATTTACACAACATGACGAAAACGGCCTAGTAAGGAAGTAGGCCATTTTGAAATCTACCAAGATAATTGTAATCTACCAAGGTACTTACAATATTCTGTTAGATGACAATAGTGATTACACAAAAGAAAAACAGACATTGTGATTGCTGCCTTTAAATTTTAACTGAAATTTATTTTAACAATAAACATAACGATAATACATTTAATAACGCGTACCATTTACAGTTAGATAAACAAAATTTAGTTGTTAAATATTAAATATCAAATATTAAATACCATTCACTTAAATTTCAATAAGTTTTTTAAATATTAGGCAAAGCGTGGGCCTATTTACAGTTTAAAAATTTAAGTCCAACTAAACTTTAACCACAATCACTAGATTTATGATATTTATATTATTATTATTATATTATTACAGTCACAAAGAGGTAGGTTTCCCATCAGTACTTTACTTCCCAACATGTACATTGGGTCAGTTTTCGATCACTGCCCAATCTCGTGGGGTTCCTCAATCTTGAGCTCTTTCCACTAATAAAACAGCAACTTCTTCTACCTGCAGTACAGAGCCTTGTGGTAGGTTAAAAACGGTGTCACCACATTTCTCGAAGCCAACAAGAATAAATAAATAAATAAATACTGTATTTAACATGCGTGTATTATAATTTAGACTACAGAATAGAAATAGTAGACCGAACGATGGTAACAATGCTACGTCTAGGCTAGAATAATTTACACCATATAACAAGCAAACGAACAGATTTCAAACAAGTAATTGTAAATCTAGACAATTCACGAAGAATTAGCTGCAGATTGCACCAGCGCCAATATTGATGGACGGTACTATGTATATTTAATGTAATAACATATCACTTCTCCGTCATCTCTTTCATTATAGACTTCTTCTGGCTTAGGAGCTATAGGGCCTATAGTGAGTAATTGTACTTATTCGGATTCCTTGATTCAAATCATACAGTGCAATATTAAGTCGAAAATGAAATTCAAGGTGTACATACGGCAAGACACACACGCGTATTAAAGAAGAATTTAAGTTTTGGTCTATAACTTGACCTTGTGGGGTTTTCCCCAATTTCTAAACCGCATTTCTACCTGTACACCCTCGTGTTTTGTCAGGCTATAACCACGAACCCCCTTCTCTTAAAGGGTACCGGTAGGTTGCGAAGAAGACAGAAGATTGCCCCCACAAGGCGGCTACTGTTGCATTGCGTCTAGGCCTATTAGATTTATAATTGTTCGAAGAATTAATTAAACTCCTATGCAATAATCCACAAAATCACTAACTTTGCGCGCTGTAGGCCTATAGGGCCTAGGTAGTATAAGTTGTAGCTGTTTCGTGTTTTCTTTGTTTTTGTTTCACGAAGGTGACTGGGCTTCATGCATATATAAGCTGATGGTAAGACTAAATGAACGGCGTTTGACTACTGACATAAGAATACTGTAGGCCTAGGTGTGTTTTTTCTATTACAGGTAAGAAATTTGAGTTTGTAGATACATTTACTTGTGCGAGAGTCATTGTATGCCATTTGTAAATAATTTATCCCAACTTGTAAGTCGATCTTTGATGAGGCCAGTAATCATGCTCCCAACTCCCAAGAAGCCTATAATTATTCTTCGTACCTTACGAACGACTGTGAATCAATATCCTCCTTGGCACTACCAGTCAAATCATTCAGCTTCTGAATGCTTCCTTCATCCTCTTCGAAATCCCTATCGATTATCTCAAGAAGCAAATCATCATCCACACTAAAGTCGTCACTATCATCCTGTCTGTCATAGTCTCCTTGCTCCTTGGTTGCCGTGTAAACATCGACAGCGGGAGGAATCACATCCAGACTAAGATAAAATGCATCATCTTCGTCATTGTCAAACTCTTCTTCAGTTTTCTTTGATTGATTCTGAGACGTCCTATTTTTGTCTTCGACTGTTGGACCTGGGGAGCTTGTAAATTTCTTTGCCGGATTCTCGTCAGCCAACTCATCTAACTTTTGAAATTTGGTTGAGGCATCATTCATGACCGGTTTGAATGAAGGTTGGGGAGTGGTGGAATTGGTAGATGATTCAGTGTTGGAGGGAGTTTTACATTTAACGCTGAACCTCTTCACGGTCGATTTCTTTGCGGGGTTACTGGAAGGAGCATTCTGGTTTGCTGTTTTGTCCTCGTCCTTCGATGACGGAGAAGTACTGACTGATGTCAGTAGAATTTTAGCATCAGATGGAGATGTCTTCTTTTTAATGCTGAACTTTTTGGTGTTTTCCTTTTTCTTTAGTGCATCTGTTTTGCCTGCTAGGGTTTATCGACATTATCACGCTTACTTTTTATTGGAGAGCTCTCACTCAAACAGGCTTTGTTTTCATCAACGGTGGAGACACTTGCAACATCAACAGCTTGACTTAGGATTGCATCCTGATTACTCGAAGAAGCCTCATTCTCGGATCGTTCGGTGCAGGTTCCAGAATGTTTGGCCAACGGAGCAGAAAACGATGCATGATTAGACTTGGACGGTGTCTTGAATGTTGGCTTCACTTTTGATTGATTTTGATTGCTGCTTTTCTTAGCTCCTGGCTTCGCAGCTGTTATCTTTTTAACTTTAGGCTGATTTAGGTGTGGCACGGTGCTCCCATCTTCGGCCTTCTTGACTCTTGGTTTTTTTGCTTTCTTTGGTTTGACTTGTTGATCGTTACCCTTCTCAATAGACAAGGTGTCTTCATCTGCTTGAATTTTCTCCTCCTTGAGTTCAAGACCCGTTTTAGCTTTCTTTACTCTTGGTTTTTTGGCTTTATTTGGTTTGGTCTGTTGATCATTACCCTTCTCAGTAGAAGGCATTTCTTGGATGTTTTCTTCCTCGGATCCAATTGTTTTTACTCTTGGCTTCCTGATTTTCTTCTCCTTTGGTTTTGTGGAGTCATCTTTACCATCTTCATAATTGTGGGTATTCTGGTCAGAACTCACATCTTGTTTCATACTCAAAGATTTCCTAGCTTTCTTTGGTGTATTTCTTTCATCATTAGGTTTATTTGGCAGGTTTTTATCTACGTCTACCTCTTTAAATGCAAGATTGTTAACATCTTCTATATCATCTGCTAAATCATTGCGTTTTGTTTTCTTATCTTTTTTCTCCTGATGTGATTTCTCTGACTGATGATGGTGGTGATGATGATGATGATGCGATTTGTGCTTCTTTTTCTCCTTCCTGTCCGAGTATTCTTCTTCCTTTCTTTCCCGCTTGCATTTGTCCACCATTGTCTTCTTTTGGAAATTGTTTTCAGATTCTTTTACCTTCCGGGCTCTTTTTCTTTTCTTTTTATTGTCTAAAAAAACAAATTTATGAAACGCAGAATTTTCATATTACTATTTAAACTTCAATTACATTAATTAAGAATGCAGTAAGTTCTGGGTATAACACAGCTTCTAGTAGGGGAGCCAATTGCCGTTTACTATTTGCACCCCACCAAGGGAACTTAACCAAAACCTAAAGAGAACCAGTCAATGATTTACAAACAGTTGTATGTGCTACAGTTTATGGTTCAATTTGATATCCGCCAAACTTTTAAAGAACCATCAGAAATTGTCATTTACTTCTACTCTCAAGATACAATGTAGGCCTACTAACAACCAAATTGCCATATGATCTGTGTGTTCATATATCTATATATTATGGTGTTCTATATGTGCCAACATTTTCCAATTTTATTTTTCCGTCGCATTTTTAATCTTTCCGTCGCATTTTTAA
>JAVCKS010010460.1:3851-16376 GCA_032273685.1 Pteraster tesselatus
GAGCCTCCAGTCTGAACGTCCGAGTTCATCGTCAAGAACGATCTTCACCGTAATGGGGGTATGGATTGTTTATTGGTTGGCGTCTGTACAGGCCGTAATGCAGAGAAATCACATTATAGGGGGCAGGGAAGATGCGGGGAAGCTTCAGAGAAGGATGGGGCTGGTGTCTTCAGCACCCAAGTGGGAAATATACAGTAGGAAGCGTCTAAATCAAGTATTTAGTGAAGGCGGCAACTTAGAGTGGAGAGTCAGGATTGGATTACAGTTGATGGGGCGCAGGCTGCAAATTAAACTCTTGATTGGACGTGCACGTGCGCAGTATTACCCAATTTCATTCAGTAGAATGAAACAGATCTACATAGATGTTTGCATATTGACAGCCAATAAAAATAGCAGCCATCTCTTTGTGGGCAAGACTACCCCACAAGATGGCTGATGATCCATACAGTTTAACAACGATGTTGTTATTTTTGGGTGAGCTTGGATTTCTTTAGAGAAGGGGAAGAGAGTGGAGATGACTGGAACATGTTTTACAATTAAACTTTTTTTTGTTTGCATTCTTGTAAATGTTTATGTACATGTAGATGTACATTGTACATTGTATCTTCTGTTGTCATTTTGTCTTTTATGGATGGTGGGCTGAAAATGTAACATGGTTACACCTTAATTACATGTAAATGCAGATTGTGTACATGTTATTGGCCAAATTATAACTCACTATTCTTTGCTTTTAATTTTATACATGTAAAATATCTCGCAAGAAATATTTCTAAGATTGTGTCTTTTGGTTGATTGAGTTGATAATGTTGTACATGTATGTCCACATACATGTGTACAGGGTATGTCTACAGTATGTATCTCCATGTCTGTTCAAACTGTACATTGTACATGTACATGTAATAGATTTACATGGTAACAAATATCCACTAATGACTTGCACCGGCTAGGTTTTTTTATGGCCTGTCTGTTTTATAATTTACCGTAGCCACTTAGGCATTCATGCAATACCGCATTTAAGGAAACGCTCTTACACACACGTCTAGACTAATGTATTATTCCTTGGCCGGTTGTACAAACCGACTCGGACATCTGTTGAAAGAATGCAGTATGTATCCGTCTGGGAATACAGTCTCAAAAAAGAAAAATATAAAATTTCCCCCCCAAAATAAACAAAAACAATATGCGGGCTTGTTAAAAAACAAAAAACACCTGCGTGGACTTAAACATGGGAAGATTCTCGGCAAATATTGACCCTGTGCGAGGAGGAAACAAACTCCACTCTGGCATACTGCCCCCCGAGGGTAAAGCGAGAACTGAACTGGGGCCCTGTGTTTGGTTACACCGCGCAGGCTCGAGCCAATATTTTATTTTGAAATATGTATTATTGCATGTGTTGAAGCATTAAGATATATGTGGTTAGTACATGTATGTATGCAAACATCAGTATTAGACTGGCCACAAATATATTGAACATGTAATGTACAGACAGTAATAGTATAGTTGTGCACGGTTAATACACTATAGTGATGGTTCTGCATTGTAGACCGCCCTAATTGTTAAACCATCCAAAATTCCGTAAATTATTGTATAAAAATCTTACAAATTTAACGGTACAATACATGTATGTGACCCGCTCTATTGTAAGGAGGAATGCCCCCCCCCCCCTCCCCCCAGAGACTGTTTCTGTGTATTTAAACCCAAACTTATCAGAAGGCATAAAATCTGTACATACATGTAACTCAATTTATGTAATGTGGGGGACATTTCTCATAACAATAGAGCGGGTCACTCACATAATGTGGTGTCACTCGTTTTAATGTAAAACATTGCTGTGGTTTGATCGGTAGTGTGTGCATCAGAGAAGCAGGACAATCTATTTGTGATTTCTGCATACATTATCTCAACTCGTACATTAATGTAACTTTTGCGCACTATTCCCGAGACATTACCTGTACAACTGTTTATTATTTAACCCTACATGTACAATGCAGGCCTGAATTAATGGTGAAGAAACTGCGATATTATGCGAGGTTAATCGTCGTCTGCTTATTGTTGAGGAAACTAGACCAAGTCAAGGAGCTGAGCAAGGTGAGCGTTTGGTAGCTCTTAATATTTGTACCGCTCCCACACATACTGTACATACCACACAAGCCATTCCCTGCTCCCCATTCCTTCTATAGCTCTTTCCACACTTTGTTTGTTATTTGAGTGGTTTGCTATGTTTTTCAGGAGTTGAGCAAGAACGTTGATGAGTACAAAGGCCATTATGACTCTGAGGACCAGATGGAGTGGGCGTTGGTCCTTGGTGAGATACAAGCATTCACTGAGGTAAACAATTATTTCCTTCGCCTATAATCTACTTTGATAAACCCTGCACTCAGTGCCCCCTTAGTTATGGTACTGTAACTACTATGGCACGTGAAACTTAGCTACATGTACATGTACACTGGGTGATATAGCATGTACCACTCAGTTGACTGATCTACAGTACCAGTCAACAGTTTGGTGATCAAGAATTTCTGCACAAACGACACCACATTGTTTATCTAAACACAAGCTACAAAAGTACAATGTATATTTCCCAGTTTATTCCAAATTTTTCCCAAAAGTAGTCAAAAACTATCGCGTAGACGCCACCAGGAAGTTTCAGGTTGATCCGATGAAAAGTGTGGAGTCGGTTAGGCTACAGACAAACAAGCAAACAGACAAACAAACAAAATAAGCAGAATTATAGTATAGATGGTATTTCTGACAAATGGACCTTTAAACAATTCGTTAATACAGGACAGAGCTCGTAAAAGAAATGTCATCTACCAGAAATAAAAGTTATAACTGCTAGAAAATTATACCTTTCCTAACCACCTTAGGAGGATATAATTTTAGAAAAAGATTTTAGTTTCGGAACTGAAATTATAGTCAAGCTAAACATTGATTGTTCCTTCTAATTTTGACTTACGGAAAATAAGCACGACTTTGTCTGGGTCCTGTGCGGGTGGCATTGTCTTGTCGAAACGATGTAACTCAAATTCTGACATGGTGCAATTATAGGTCAATTGTGGGTGCTCTTTCAATTTAGGAGTAATACTATCCAACATTCTATCAACAAATTGTGAGTAATGTTACTTTCATCATAGGCTTTTTTTTTATTATAAAATAGAATTTTCTGAGATACACCCCTTTTGTCAAAACAGGGCCGTGTGGTGACAGATCACATGTGAAATCTCTGTACCAATTGCTACACTCCCAACCATTATTCAGACATTCAGCTTGTAATCTATCCACTCATGTACATCTATCCGAGCTGATACATCCATGATGGATAAATGGATAACATGGGAAATTGTTAAATTATGGGCGAGTATTGGATTTATTAGAAGACACGGTGTGAATTGCAATTCCGCTCGCAACTTGTTTAGATTTACATTGCAAATTGAGTTACATGTAAGTTGAGTCGACCGATCAACGTCCAATCTGTGTAGCTTATGAAACGATGGGGCGTTTATTTGACAAGTTTTAAGTGAGTAGGTTTGTGTTTCTACACATGTACTCGTGACCTGTCATTGTTGAACAAGGATAATGCTAATTTGTTCACGGTATAATTTGTGAAAGTCAAGATTCAAAGTGCTAGTAAATTTTCAGATCTTACTTTGTTGCATATAAGGTAAACCTCTACAAGGCAGGAGGGGGCGGGGAGATCACAAACTTGAATGCCACTTCTTCTGCCTGCCTGTCACTGGGAAGAATACGGTCTTGCTGGTGGTGCCACTGACATGACATTGATTACACAAATTTCCCTTATTGTTGCTACTTTTGCATACAGTATAACACACATTTATACACAAAATTAATGGCTTTTTTCTACATTATTGACTATTTCATTATAGACAATACGCCCCTCGGCGATGCCACTTATACGTGCATGTATTATTATTATTACAACGATATTTAAATTAAGAAAGTGTCCGTGTTGCACTCCGCTCGATAGCTTCCCCCCAGTTATGGCGTCACAGGGAGGTGTGAAATTGTCTAAGATGAATTTTCTGCATTGTGTGTCCTACGTGTATCGGTACCATTCCTTGCAGCACATTGTTACACACATGTAATATCGTTGCCTTTTTCCCCCGGCTGAAATCAATTTTGTACCTGACAAATTGATGCTGGTATTATAAATTCCACCTTTCCATTCGTTTAGCGCCTTTAAAAAGCCAATCAATACTCCGAATGTGATACCGTTTAGAAAGCCAACTGCCTCGTCATGATGGTACATTCTGTCAATGTGTAGCCTAGCACTCAGACAATCGATAGGATTTCATGTGAGAGAAGCATTGATGCGTATGTTCTACAGGCATTAAGTTGACGGCACACAAACAAATGTATTGTGTGTGCGTGTGTGTGTGTTTGTGATGGAGCTTTAATACTGTCAGGTTGATGGGAGCCATAATCTTTACTATTATTATTCGTGTCCTTCAACAAAATCTGTTGTTGCAGTCCTTATTGTCTTATGCCTTAGGTCTGTCTAGTTTAGTTTTAGACAGTGGAATGGCAGTCAGTAGACCCACTACGCAGGTCTAACTATGTCTGGGTGGACTTAACTCCTGGTCAGTTTGTTGTCTGTGTAGATCTACATGTAGGTGTGCATTTTGAATGAAATGTTTTTGACCAGGAAATGATGAATGCCCTGTCGGAAGGAAGAGTTTGTAGTTTTAGTGTAGGAAGAATCCCCCGGAAGCAGTTTGGAAAACTCACGACTTACAGTAGGTAGAGGGTCGGGAAACAAAATCCCAATGTTGGCAACTTAAGGATTGGAGTGGTGTAAGGGGGGCGAAAAAAGCACCACTCTGTCACCTGACCTTCCCGTACATGTACACACAAGTACACACATTTTGTCATTCTGTCGAGTCGTCTATTCCGGCAGTTGTGGTTCGCGTTTCAACTTTGCAAGTCCACTTGACATTTTAGCTGAGCCCCGACCCGCATGTTTGCCCAAGCAGGTGCTAACGTCACAAACCTGTGAATCCAATTAGCCTTTATATCAGTTTCGTATTATAATGCACACATGTCAGTGATGTGTAGGGCAAAATGCGAATGGAGTATTGCCAAGATCGTGTTAAAGGGGGTACCTTCAGGACAGAATCTCTGTCTGAAGCATTCATGAAGTCTCCAGCAAATAGACCACTCTAGCGTGAAGATACACAAACCAGTCCTAATCTTCTGCTGGTTGTTACATAAGTTACTAATAATTACACACAAAAATAAAATAACAAACTGTTTGAGGGCGTTTAGAATTTAGGGCCTGAATTTGCGCATTATGACTGAATGAGAGCGTCCTGTCTACCGTGACAAAAGTCTCCCTTTTAAGATTAAGACAATCTTATGAGAACAGGATGTTTATCATCTGAAATAACTTAAATTCAATTTTTATATTCACAAGTGTTGCTGATAAATAAACTGAAATATTTTTATCTCGTGGGATAGATCATGCTACCCAAGCCAGCAATAATGTTCCTCCCTCCATAAGAATGTCAGGATATCATGCCCTAGACGGGGCACCGGGCAGTAATAGCCGGTTCCCCTATCCACTCTAGTCCAGAGTGCATTTAGGAAGTCTGCTATTGATCCATCCCGTGTCGGGGCATTCTTAAAATGTCCGTCGCGTGAGGAGAAATTTAACAAAAATCTCTATCTACATGTGACAATGCTATCTAGACCGGGCGCAAAAAGCTGTATTGATTACAGTTCATAACTTGGCCCACTAATAGAAGCCTTCTAGTTAGTTTTAAGGGAATTGTACTCTATAGATCCTATTGGATAGTTACCAGTCCTCTGATTTGGTCGCAAGAAAAGTATCAGTTTACAGGATTACGTGTGCTTGTAGTTCATACTAGTAGGACCCTATTCAATAACAGCCATATTGTAGGACATACATGTACATGTAACACACATAACACCAACCTGGTTTGGGTAGAACTGTCTACAGTGCTTCCCCAGAATTGATGTGTGTACACTCACCCTATTGAATAACATGGGACAGTATTAGTTCTATCCATGCCTGCATGGGTTTATCTTAATGGAACAAGTGACAGAAGGTCTTTGAATAGGGTCTGTTCGATAGATTCATTGTCAACATTAAATATGCAACTAGCGTAGAAGTTTAGCCTAATTTCTCGTCACAATTCCCGTGCAATGAATGACTTGACAGGCGTGAAAACATGAAGGCTTGAATACGTGCACACATTACGGCTGAACGCGGCTGTCCTATTAAATCTGAAGACAGTGCACACACATTTGCTCTTTCCATTGTAATTCTACCAATAAACTGACAGGAGAATAGACCGGTAAACAGACAGGATTGAGTCACAGCGTACCTCTCCATCCGAATTACATCTGCACATTTAACATACCTCAAACCTTAAAAACCCCGCTGCCAACTCGCAGCAATTGATTGTCCGGCTCCTGAATTCATTTACTGGCATATTTCCCTCCTCCTCCTCCCCTCCTGTATTCACCACAACTAAGGTAAATTTTTTCGCTAATAAATAAATATAACTTGGTTGATATTTCCCGGGGGCTGCTCGCTCGCTAAACTGGGTTAAAT
The DNA here is from genome assembly GCA_032273685.1 of Pteraster tesselatus. Lineage (NCBI taxonomy): Eukaryota > Metazoa > Echinodermata > Asteroidea > Velatida > Pterasteridae > Pteraster > Pteraster tesselatus. The sequence continues at coordinate 10,447 of JAVCKS010010460.1, forward strand.
TGAATTCATTTCATGTGCACTTAGACGTGTACATGTTTGACATCATATAAATCTCTTTTTCACGCACGAACTCTCCGAGTATTGAATTATTCAAAAAGAATGAAGTAGTGTGTATGGTATCAGTTGCATCACTGCTCCAAGGGAGGGAGAGAGTATTCTTCTGTTGTTCCGTCCCGGATTTAAATTGTAGAATTCTGAAGCCACAATCTGACCTGCATCTTGGGGGTGGCTATATATTTAATTTGTTATTTTCTATGTCCTATTTAAAAAATATATATTATTTTTGTCTACTCGTATTCGTAATTTCGAAAATTTTAAAATGTTACCAAAACAAAATTATTTTTAAATTTTTTTATTAATTTTTTTTTGTAAATCAGTAGTCTCTGTCCCATTTTGTGAGGAACCTCCTTGACACTTGATATCCCATAACGTATGTACAATGACTGTAAAATTGGCCCTAGTTGTTTTATGCCCTGCTATTTGTTCATAGCATCGTCTTGCATCGTCCCACGACCTAAACCCACTACGTCAGCAAATATTCATTCATCCTCTCTCTCGGTGTGCACTATTAACATTTAATGTCTCTCCTTGTCGAATTTTGACAGGCGGACGACATCATCACTGTCCTGGACAGCAACTCCAGATCAGTGACGTTGACCTATAGACTCACCTCGGGTGTGCTGCCCTCGCTTGAGTCGGGTTCACCCGTCTACTTAACACTTCAGGAAGCGCTTATTGTCGGTAACTGCCAACAGCAGGTTAGTGGGTGGGTGTGGGAAGTGATGCATTCCTGATTGGGTCTGTCTCCTTCTGGACTTGTTAGTATTTAAAATGTACTGTAAGTTCAGACCTTGCGCTACCGTTTGTTGTTATGGGCTAGTTCATTGCAGATTGTACTATCCCAAAAGACATTGTACCAGCCCATATCTCTTTTTGGAGCAAATATATAAAATCACATAAATAGATATTTTTCTACAAAAATGCGATGTTCGTTTTATAAATGAATAACCAGAATGAATGAACGAAAAGATCAAATGACTGAAGAAATGACTGAATGACTGAGGGTTTGACTGAATAACTGATTGAATGAAGGAATGAATGTGGCTAACTTCATTGAGTTATGTTTCTCGGCTTCTGCTGTAAGCAGAGGTGAACGATCCAATATGTTCTGAGTGATTGTATTTCTCTACTAATTTTGGCAGTGGAACATTAAGTGCGCCTCAGAACACTCAATCCACATAGTGGCACCTCAGACCACTCAGGATCATCTGTTGGTAAAGGCAGGGATAGAAGATAGTACATTTGTACACAATATTCTGAAATATATTGTAGCTGTGTATTATCACGGAGGAAAATGTAAATACTTTTTGTTTTATACAGGTTAAATTCAGTGAGTTGACATTAGATATGTATAGAATTCTACAGACCTTAGAACGTGAGCCAACTGCGCCCATTCACATAAGTGTACCTCTCCATCACAATAACGTAAGTGTGACCGATATATGCATGGCACATGATGCAATCTTGAATAGACGACTGTAAAAAAAGAATTCATCTGCTTATGCCTGTGGCAGTCCGAGCTGCATTTTACTGCACGACTTTCTTGCTTGTTTCGCTGCTAACCTTGCTAAAGCGGGAATGCTGCTCACAGTTTCCAAGTTACCCTGCAGTGCAGTTTGTGTACCCAAGCTGGTGCTGTTACATCAAAACAAAATAGAAACACAATAATCTTCTCTCTTGTTTGAAATCGTTCAGGATAACAGCAGCAAGCCACTGCGGCGGGATAACCCACACAAGTACCTACTCTACAAACCCACCTTCAGCCAGTTTTACACGTTTCTATCGGCTGGATTCAAGGTACAAACTCTTTATGTTTATCAACAGTGCCAAATTAAAAAAACATTGCTACTGTACGTAAAGGATATAGAGTTGGGATATTGCACAAAGGGTGGCTTGTGAGTATGAGAGCCTACATAAAAAAAAAACATGACAAAACATGACAAAACTAGATTGGTATATCTGAAATAGCGGGTGTGAGTGCTACCTTTCTATGCCCTACACCGAAGGGCACACCTGTGGCTGACCATGGGTGTGGTCAGTCTGTCCAGTGGGTGTGGTCAGTCCGTCCTATGGTTGTGGTCAATCCGTCCTATGGGTGTGGTCAGCGCAAGTCCCATGGGCGTGGTCAGCGCCTGTCCAATCGGCTTGGTCAGCCTGTCCTATCGGCTTGGTCAGCCTGTCGCATAGGTGTGGTCAGCGCCCGTCTCATGGGCAGCTCATCCCATGGGCGTGGTCATTTGTTTTCTGTTTGGAAGTGTTCACTGCATAATAGCAGCTGAATTCATTGTTACATTACCGGGCCCTATTGAAGGTCACAGGTCAACATTTCTCACATATATTCATTTAATAGGATTTAGGTAGATCAAAGTTGGCCTATGCCCCAGGAATGTGGGTACAAGCAGCTTGTTAATGTTATGAAAGTTATGAAACGAGCATTGTTTGTTTGTTTGTGTTACATTATTAGGAGCTTCCGGGCAACTCGGCACTATTACTCTACCTGTCTGCTGACGGCTCACCGGGCTGCGGCAAGGAGGAGGATGGGCCGTTTGACTCCGGGGGTGTGGCTACCAATAATAAACGGGAGGGCAACGAGCAACAGGTCACGAAAAGGTCAAATCTGCTGAAGGAAATGCACTGGTAAGTTAAAACAATTTTTTTACCATAAAACGTTTTGGCTGATTCCAACTCAGCCATTGTATTAAAAAATGGGGGAAAATATGTATGAAGTCATGCTCTGCCTGCTCATTCCTTTTCTTTATTTTGACAAATTATTCTTGCAATGTTTAAATTACATCTACCTGATTACTTTCCCCCTTCCAGTATACACCCCGGAGATCTGTACCCTTTCACAAGGAAACCCCTCTTCATGGTCATCGACAGCCCCAATAGTCACACGTTCAAGGTAAAAACATTTCATCGGTTTGGAAGAGGTTCAACACGGTTTTCTGGACCATGCATATCTCACCTAAAACCACTGAGGACTAAAACGTGTCCGTTCTGGTTTCTGTCCTTTGTAGAGTTTCCCCAACCTGTTCGGCCAGCCGGTACTGTGCCTCATGTCGCCTGCGGCCCTACCCACCACCATCCTGGAGCAGACCCCCCACAAGGGCAACCTGTTCACCATGTTCCTCCACTCGCCGCTGGTGGCGTTCTGCTACGTGTGCGACATCGCCGAAGTGCCCATCACGCTGTGGGAGAGCTGCCAGGTGGTGGTCAACAGGATGCTGCTGGAGGTGGCAGCTGCTATGCAGAAGTCCAAAACGATAGGTCAGTTTGGTCGTCGTCTGATGGACAATTCTAACTCGTCGTATGTCATTTTTAACTTACGCCAACAAAGTTGGGAGAAGATTATGCTTTCGAGCGTGTTTGTTTGTTTGTGAACAATATAACTCAAAAGGTCTGAACGGATTTTTTGGGTGTGCTGTTCATATGGATTGCAAGAAGTGATACAAATTTTAGAGGTCAAAGGTCAAGGTCACTGCGAGATCGATTCAGCCGCGGTGGATGTTTGTACCCCCCTTTAGTTTCCTTATCATCCGTGTCATTTGATTGGAGGATCATAGATCATGTGACACCCAAAAAATCACTGTATTGCACTGTATACGTCAAACAGTGTTCATTTTAAACCAACTGCTGTATTTGAATGGCCATGTTTTTACGTCCGTCTGACCTTAGTAGATATTAGTTTCTTTTTAACAAATGACCATAAAAACTGTATCACAACCTCTCAAAGGATACGAATAAATATAGACGTTTGATTATGTTTAGATCACGCTTTCACCCAGTTCTACGGAGATGAGTTTCTGCGACTGCTCATCCTACGCCACATCTTCTGCTTCGCTGTGCTGCGCTACCACCGTGGGTTTAAGGTGAGGAGGAGGAGGGGCAGGGAGGAAGCCTAGAAACAAGAGTTGCTTGCTAGCAGTTTGGTGTACCCCTTTTTCCCCACCCAAAACGGTATGACCCCCCCCCAAAAAAAAAACCAGAATTTGAAGTAAATTGTGTCCCACCCCCCTCACCTCAAATACTGGTGTCATTTTGGCAAGAACAAAAATCCTGAGTATGCCACAAAGCAGAAACTACATTCTGTAGTCGATTGTAGCAAAAATATTGTGTAGTGCTTAAACTAGGATTTAAGTATGGAGGGCCAAATATTAACTTATTGTGATACTGGGAAAAATTTTTCTCAAATTCAAATTCTTTAATTCGGTTTGGTGCCACACTCCCTCGTGGCCAAACATTTTCGAAATCAGCTGCCACAGTCAAATGTTGTGTTGTGTTGTTTTTTTCTGGTGCGGTACCACTAGGACGAGACGTACTATCCGCAGAGCCACCCTGACCTCCGGGGTCACAACATCCTGGAGAGCGGCGCCCTACACAAGCACACCCTGGAGCTGGCCTCCTCTCTGGATGTTCGACCGCTGTTCCTCGACCTGGGGGAGGTAGACTAAACAAGACGACCACCCGAGGTAAATCACGTTGTGTGAGGAAGATAATGCGGTTCGTGTACGTTGGCTGTTTACGGTCCCGCAGCCGTGATCGTTGGAAGTCGTTAAAAGGTGTGTGTAAAGATGAGAATTCGACCACGCGAGTGTTTTGTACCGTGATTTCTACTAGTAGCACTGTGTGGGTATGGGGCCGTCCGTACAGAGTATGCTCGACACTGGCTGTCAAGGAGTTTTGAGTTGGCACGTGATGATTACTACCGATTGCGTAAGTCATAATGTATCGCTGGATACTCGGAAGGGCCGTGGGTGCAATGCCAGCAGTGAAGTGACTTTTTGGTCTTTTGGAAACGGTCCTTGGAGTTTGAATTTAATCCGACGTGACTGCTCTGTGCGTATATATTGTAGCGTGTCACTGGCAACGCATGGGGAACTTGACTTTCCAGTAAATTGTTATTGTCTGAGAAAGCTCATTAACATCTCATGGATCGTATCGTGATTTGGTACGGTGTCAAACAGTTCTGGACGTGAGTGGTTGATGGACTCGGAAGTGAATTATCTCGTGGATGGAAGGGAGTCTAATCTTGTGAAACTGGACACATTGTGAACAATCGTCCTTGTTTCAGGCTGCTTCGCGTAGGGGAAAAGCTAATAAATGATATGGAAGAGCTGCATCATCTGCTCGGCATCGGACCAATTGAGCCGAGACGGTTACGGTTCATTCGTGGTTCGACGAGTTTCACACATCTCTGTCAAGCGGTTCAACACAACAGCATACAAACAATAATAATTAAAAAAAATAATGATATTAAAACAAAAATTAAAAATCAACTGGAAAACATGTACCAAATGTTCGCAGTGGTAATTACAAAAAATAGTAACACTCCAGCAGCAACCCAAATCATCAGAATGTGGGTTCCGGTTCAGGTCGTTATGCATGTGTCCTTCAACAGAGGACACTATCAGAATTGCTTCTGTCGACCCTGGTATATAAATAACTGACCTGCTGATCTCATGTCCCGACGTTCAGACATTGTGTATAAATCGCTACAGGCAAGCAACACCTACTATAATATTAATATTAATATTACAACTAATATGAAACAAATACTAATTCATATAAGGTTTGAATTAAACAATATTTTTAATATTAGCTGGTTGATTAACACCACAGACTAATAATTCCGCATTTAACACTTTCTTTTACACATGTCTTTCTCTTTGAGCTTTTCAAAACTAATCCCATTTTAAATGTTAATCTAGAATTGTCCGAACTGACCATCTTTTATTGTATCATATATTGTACCATACATCACTTTTTTAGTGTACATGTACATAATAAAAAAACTAATAATAATTAAAAATGTAAATTATTGAAAATGCTTTTAAGCTTGATATCAAGTTTGACTTTTGAATTCTGTTTTT